>JASDQU010105107.1:101401-116281 GCA_032191745.1 Picea mariana
TAGCTTTGGAGCTTTTTGGGATTAGCTTGGATTGGATTCAGCCACTTTGTCAAGATAGATTGTGAATATTATCAGATCTGTGCTCTCAGAATTCTTGGAGTGAAAGTGTGTGGGGAATGAAGGACAATTGGAAGGGACCTTACAACATCAAGGCCATGGTTGTAATCTCTCTTTCACATTCAATATGATACAGTAATATGATTCTTTCCTATAAGGCTTGTTGTGTTTTATTGTATGATTCCTTGATCACATACATAGGTTTATATTGAGTTTATGCTACTGCTTTCACTTTGGATGGTTGCGTTCTTTTACAGGATCATCATTGTATGAGCATTGGAATGGAGCTAGGATGGCGATGTCGAGAGGAAGCGACATTTAAATGGTATGTCACCCATCCCTCTTTGGTTAGTAAATTCAATATTTAAAACTTAAGGAAAGCGTCATGTTCTGGTGTGTTTTGTTCTAGATCTAGGTGGATCTAGGGAGATCAGTTAGTGTCCGCACCTACCGATTTGTCCGATAACACGGGCCTAACCATGTTAGGTTTAGGGTTTTTGACAAATATTGTAACGACTATAAGCCTATAAAGTAGTATAAATAAGGACCTAGGATGTCTAGGTCGAGGTCGATCAGTTGATTATTGAGAGTTAGTTGGTTGGGAAGCCATTAATTGTAATAAGTTTTGTAGTAGAGTTGAATAAGTTATTCCTTGAGGGTTAGGTCATAGGATGAGGAGCCTAGTGTGATCTAGTCAGCCTCCCAGAGAGTACTTACCCTCATTTTGATTGTAATACTAAAGATGTAATGTGCACAATGAAAGATTTTGCAGCAAAATAAATAAAAGAGGAGAGAAGCCAAATCTCTGTGGATGTATCCCTGAGAGGGGGTGAACCATGGTAAACCTTGTGTTTTATGTGATTGTTAATGAATGTTTTACTTTTATATTAATCATTAGCTCAAGAATAAATGGGTAAAATAGTTATATCATCATGCATGCATAGGTTTAAATATGAATGAATAATAGAAATATATGACTAATTAACAAGGATAAGGCATAAGGACAAGAATCCAACCATAGTCCCCACTCATTCCTAGACTGCAAACACCTGAGTATTGCAGTCCCCCATAAAGCTATCTCGGGTGAGACTATGTTGTGCACCCTATGCGTAGCGTTGCCTTTTGGTTTACCAGGAGGGATGATAGTTTTGAGGGTTCTGTTGGGAACTTGTTTGAGATGAGAACCTGGGTCAGTTAAATAAGTAACCAATAGTGCTCTAGAGGAAATTGTTTTGCAAAAAAGAAAGTAGGTGTCGAAAGAGAAAATAGATAAGGAGTTTGAGGACTATTTCTTTGAGTCCATTTTCTTAAGGAGAAAATACACCGAGGTGTTCAGGGTAACCAATCATTACTAATTAACCAAGGAATTAATACCCCAAGTGCTTGAGAATAAGGGAGCCAAGTATGAGGATCTGTTGGATAGGTTAGTTCTCTTTGAGGTCAAATTTGAAGTTATTTGCAGGTTGGTATTTGGAATCATAATTAAGGTAGTAGATAGGAAAGATCATGGAAAGGACAATGATTAGTATTCTTAGGGAACCTCTACCAATCCATTCATCATCAATGAGGATTTTTTACTGAATACTAGAAAGGTTTCCACTAGTCTCCATGCATCTAGGCCTCTGAGCTTCATAGGACAAGAATGATAATTCTTTATGATATTTTCCTTTTTGTTCTTCCTATGTTGTTACACAATGCAATCGTTTAGTCATGTCATATAATTGGTATTATTATTGGCCCCTTATTGTTATTTTATCTTACAATATATCCTTAACCTCGGTTAGTTAATCAGGTATAGACATGAAAACTTTCATATATTGTGTTTGGCATTATGAAGTTCTCTGTTGGGCCCGAGATATGATCAATTTATGACAGTTATTAGACTCTTTTTTCCGAGTGTACATATGTGTTTTTCATGTTTTGAAGGAGCTTTTTGAAGAATTTTGTGCTAAAATAGTATGATCTACACTAGGTACGTATGATTCGTGTTTAATGATAATATTGAGTATAATTCATCATTTTTTTATGCTTGCAAGAATCTGATTCATGTTTTCTGGTGTTACAGGGAAAAAACACATCACGTTTCTTCTTCCGACACTCAGTCCGGTACTCCTTCCAGCACTCGATCTGGTACCCAATCCGACATTGCGTCCAACACCGCATCCTCCACAAAAACGGTGGGCGAATTGGAGGTTATGGTATTGGCGGCCAATGATGAGTGAATCAGGAATGTGGGTTTTTTTCGTGCTTATCCCCTACAACTACTGAACTCTTGACAAATCAGTTTAGGTTGTTGAGCAGGGCGATTTTTGGATCTCTCTATTTCGGCAGTTAGGGAACCATTAATGTGATTTGTTGTTTTTAGAAGTGGTTCAACCTTCCTGTGGTCGACCATTTGGTCTGTAAATATTATAAATACCACCGTGGTGGTCGTACAATAGCTAAGGAGCAGTAGACAAAGTAAAGGATAGAGATAAAAATGTTTTCTTCTGTTTTTGCATTTTTCAATTTCCAGAGTTGTATAAGACTGCATTTTTCAAGTTTTAATGGTGAAATCATTTTGCTGAGCTCAGGGTGTGCTTTTAGAAAGTTACCATGACTTGTTGGGGGACCCACCAGCAGTCTGGTAACTATTCTATGTGTTATTTATGCATTTCATAGCTTAGATGTCTTTTATCTCATTTCCTGTACATGCATTGTTATTTTTCTTTTGTCATATAATTTGTTGTTATAGTTTAACTGTTTTAATTCTCTTTTGTAGGTTAGAATGAATGTTTTTGTTAATATGCATCGATTTTATAATTAGGAACGAATTTGCAAACTCATACACTAACCCCATGTGCAATTAAATATTAGATTGTGTTTTATTTATGCTTTTAGAATCAAGTTTAAAACAGAGTAGAACAAAGTTTTATTTCATGCTTTCTTTAAATGAGGTTTCGGTGGATGGATAGGGTTAGTTTCTGTTTTTATTTTTAGATTGCTTATTCAATTGTTAATTAGATTTTGCTTAACTAGTTCTTGATTAATTTATTCATCAGTTTACTTTGTCATGTTTTAATTTATGTTCTTAAGCATTTTCCGTATTGTAGTTTGAATTGTTAAGATAGATGTAGCATAGTTTCATTTTATGTACTTTCTTTCCTAGAATTAGATTGCAATTACAATTCTTAGTTAATGGTTGAATTATTTTTTGCTTACATAGCATAGAAGTACAATTAAAATCTCATTATATTCTTGATGGTTAATACATGAGTAATGAATATGCAGGGTAATTGACGATTGTCTCTGTCATGGCTAAATTCTCATTGGATTGTTTAATCCATACCTTTCACTTTTCTATTGAGATTAGTATTGAGCTTATATTGCTTGAATTATCTTTTTTTGTCAAGTGCCATCAAGATATTATAAGACACCAAAGACATTTAGACAACCACCCACACTATATTTGAGTTTTCATAGGTTAAAATATAGTTTTCTTGCTTTCATAGGTTAAAATATATAGTTTCCTTCTTTCATAGATCAAAAGATATAGCTTCTTGCTTTCATAGCTTAGAAAATAGTTTTATTGCTGCTCTATGATAGATAGTCTTTTGCATTGATAGGTTAGAACACATTTTTCTTATCATAGATTAAAGGTTGGTTGTTAGTTCTTCTTGCTTTCAATCAAATATATTTCCTTTCATGAATTAAAAATAATTTTGAAATTTGAATTAAGAACATAGTCCACTTGCCTCTTAGGCTAGATAATTGTTCAATGAGAAGTTTTAATTTGATTACTTGCAGTAGAAGCTATCTTAGAGTAGTTAGTTGTTTACTTGCTTTGATAGGTTAGTTAGTTGCTTTGTTTACTTACTTTAATAGGTTAGTTAGTTTTCTTTGCTTACTTGTTTACTTGCTTTAGTAGAATAGTTGCTTGCTTGTTTATTTACTTGCTTTATAGGGTAGTTGCTCATTGAATGTAGGTTGGCAAGTTAAAATAGTTTTCTTTGGTTCTTTTCTTATTGTTATGCTTAAATAGTTGCTTATTGCTTATTGTTATGAACTATTTTGCTTCAAGTAGGGTGTTTACTTGTTTTCTTAGAACTATCCATCGATCCTTGGTCCAAAAGTACTTAGGTTACATAGTTTTAAGTTGCTTAGTAGGGTTTGCTCATTAGATAGCTTTGCTTGAATAGATTAGCCTTTAGATAGCCACTTCCTTAGTTAGACTATACTATTACCGACCCTTCTACCTTTGGCATATACTTTACTACAACTCTAAGTTTACTTAACCCGGGTTGACAATTTAATTGAGGGTTTTTAGTGTGGTTTTAGTGCATATATAACACCCATCATTCTCTATGGAATGGTTAACTTTTTTGGCAATCCATAGAAATCCATGAATGTAAATGTTTTTGTATTATATTAATATAAATAGAACTTTCTTTATAAAAAAGTGAAGTTGCAATTAACTATCTATGAAATTAATCTACCAAAATATCTTTAAGTTGTAGAAAAGTGGAACATTTAATTAGCTACAAAAATAAATTTACACCAACAACAAATTAATTGATAAATTACTATATGAAAATGCAAATATTGAAAACTAACTAACTTGTTGGACACATGATCCTTGGGATTTTGTTACTTATAACATTATTGTAAATAAAAAGAGTCGTAGATGATAGGAGGAGTCACCTGTTAGGGAATACCAACGATCATTGATTTTTATATTTATTGAGCTTCATGTTAATGAATTACACAAGTGTGGAGTTATTGTTCTTCCATACCTAGTATATCAGTGGTATCAAAGCCAGTGAAGGTTAAATACATGATTCATTTCCCTTGGAATTTCATTTCCTCTCACGTGTTGAAAATTCCTCGAGACTCCTTGTATGTCCATCTTCTATCCTATCAACCTCTTTGGTTGATTATTTGATCAATTATTGTGCATTAGTATAAGAAAAATGAGAGTTTGTCATCCATCTTGAGTTTCCCTCTCATAGACATTCACATTCTATTTATATTCTTGATCTGCCTGAAATTAGTGCGTTAGGGTTTTTATAGTTAAGGTAACCATGAGTTTGATTGTGGTTGTGGTGGTGGATCAACCCGGTATGGATAGTAGTGCACAATATCTGCAATATGTTTGAGGAGTTGCAGGGTTCCTTATTCACGGGTATTCCTTTTACACCAACAGTAGGTTGATTATGTAACTCTCATTTCAGCTTCATTCTTTCATATTTAAAATATTTCTCCCACCCATAAACCTATTATGGATGGAGGAGCATATTTGATTCAGATCAGGTATCTAATCTTTCTTTGGACCCCTAAGAAAATAAAAAACTTCAACATTACTCTTTTGTAGTAGGTGGGAAGAAGAGTTGGATTTGTTTCTTACAATTATAAATGATTAAACCTTAATCTAAATGTGTGGTTTGAACCTCTTGTAATTATTCATCACACTATAGAATCCCTCTTCTCTCCCAACCATGAAGGGATTATGGCCTTTCAATACATTCCCAAGAAGTTTCTATTGTACATGGAGAAAATATAGAACGAAGCCTTGGTGCGACTCAATCCATGGCTACCTGAGCTTGAATGTAAGCACATAGTGAAGTGACATCACCTTCTAACTAAGAAATCATTAATATAACTAGAACAAGATGGGAATTTCAAGCTGGATTTTTTCCCAAGGACGAAGATGATAAGTTTCTATAGAACCAGCTACCATTGAAGATGTGTAAGATATCTAATGTTCCATTTAAATTGTGATTGTAGCCAAGATATGATCATTCATACTTATTCATTTCCACATTTACTGATAAACACATTGAGCATCACTCAAAATCTCTTTAATCCATCAATCCCCTTTCGGTCATACGTACAACCGTTGTATTCCATCATTCCAAAAATTGTATGAATTGTATGCAACAGGTTTTGTAGTAATTGGTTTGCTCCTAAACCCATCGTTATAAACATAGGATATTTCATGTAACAACTAGACTCAAGAAAAGGTATTCCTTCCTTCCTTTCATCTGTCAAAAAGAAGTGAAAGGACACAAAAAGAAGAAGCTCATAGGAAAGGGGGGTTGGCATAATCTATGTTAGAGATTTGATCTTCATTATACCCATTATTGAATGAATGGGTCACATGAAGCTGCCGACTATAGATTTCCATGGGAAAATATCAAGGAGAGACATAATCATAAAGAAGACAAATTTAAGACATCAAAGCCAATGAAAGGTAAAACACCTGCTCATTACATTGTTTCCCATTTCAATATAGGAGTAACTGAATATTTTTTTAACACTCCATTTCCTTCTTGGAGAGATGCATGGATTCTTGACATAGATGCAACCTCCCACATGACATTACAAAGATACTTATTGGAAAACTTCAATGAAAATGTAGATGGCATAGTGTATTTTGCAGATAGATCAAGTCTCAAACATTCAGGAATGGGCACCATCATGCTTAAGTTGTGTGGACTCCCATATTTTCTTTTGCATATTGTGCTCTATTTTCCTAAGCTACAAGAACTTGTTGTCCCTTGTGCACATCCGATATCAAGGCCACTATGTTCATATGTTTGGTGGAAAATTTGAAATTAGGAAGGATTTTGACAACATGGTTGTCATGACTAGAATGGAAGATGGAACACTTCTGAAGTAGAAAGGGAAATGTGCGTGTGCACATAATTTTTCATACCTCTCTCATCACGATGAAGGTATAATTCCATCTAGTCTTTTGTGGCATGCTAGATTTGGTCATATTAATTATAACAGTCTTTGTTTGTTGAAAAAGAATGGTGTTTCTGTTTTGCCTACTATTCCTACAAAATTAAAGAAATGTGATGCTTGTATCCTTGGAAAGAATAGAAAACAATCATTTTATGGCTCTACTTCCAAATCATGTAGAAAAATTGAAATGATTCATTCGTATTTGTATGTACCTATGCATGTTCCTTCTAAAAATGGAAATAGATATATCATGACTTTTATTGATGATTACAACATGATTTTTTGGGTGTAATTCTTGAAAGAAAAATCACAATCCTTTGAAACTTTTTAAAATTTTCCTTTATGGATTCAAAATGAAGCTCAGTCTCATATTGGCTCTCTTCGAACTGATAATGGAAGTGTTGAGAACACACTTACACTGAGATGGGGAGGGGGGGGGTGAATTAGTACAAGAATTTTTTTAACTTTTCCAAACATTCATCAACCATAAGAAAACAATCACATATGAGATATATTAACTATAGAACATGGAAGACAAGATTTACGTGGAAACCCTTTTGGGAGAAAAACATGAAAATATTATTTATATTACTTTGTAGGAATCAACCTATTGTTACAAATATTTGTAGGAACCAACCTACTAGAAACACAAATACTAGCCACTGGTAAAACTCTTCGTAGAAAAAAATCTACTCTTACATGTCTTTGCAGACACTAATCTAGTAGAGACACCAATCCCCACCACTAAGCACCAACTTAGCAAGAGACACCAATATCTTATAGGTATTTGTAAACACCAATCTACTGGAGATACAAATCCCCTCCACTAATAATAATATTAGCAAAAGACACCAATCTCTTATATATCTTGTCAATCTATTGGAGATACCAATCCCCACTGCTAAGCACCAACTTAGCAAGAGACACCAATCTCTGAGCTACACCAACCTTCATCGATTATCATTGTTATTTATGCCTTCACTAGGTTTGTTATTTATGCCTTTTCCTTTATCAGGTATACTCACTACTTCTACCTTTACCAAGTTTTCTCACTACTTCTTCCTTTACCAGGTCTAACCAAAATTTGAATTTCCAAATGGAAACTTTCCTAAATCTTTTTGTTTTGATCCTCTTCCCAAGAATGAACTTGTACAGAATATATCATATCCAATTTTGAAAATATATTTCTAAATTTTTTACCTAAATTACTTCTATATGTATCCTATGTTCTCTAAAACTTTCACAGATTGAAGAGTCCCAAAAAATAATTTATAGTGAAAATGCCAAACTGACCCATTTGAAACTAATCTTAGGACCATTGAGAAGCCCTAAATTCCATAGATCATAATCTCATAAAGTACATTGAACCAAGGTATAAAATTTTTACCTAAGGTACTTTTCTATGTCTCCTATGTTATGTAAAAAATTTCATAGTCTGAAGAGTCCCAGAAAATAAGTTATAGTGAAAATGTCAGACTATACTGTTTGAAACTAATTTCAGGAGCATTAAGAACCCTAACTTCCATAGGGAATATATATGAATTTGTATAAAAAAAATCATATACAATTTTTACCACGTGTACACCAATATCCCTCCTCCACCTTTGGAAAAATTCATGGTTCGAAACATCCCAAAAAATAAGTTATAGAGAAAGTTCCATGCTGACCTCTTTGAAACTTATTTTAGGAGCATTTGAGAACCCCAACTTCCACAAGGAATATCTCTTAAAGTAGAGAGAACCAACATCTGAAATTTGTATCACATGTACATGAAGATCTCTCCTCCATTGCTTCAAACTTTCAAGGTATGAAATGTCTCATAACATAAGTTATCGTGAAAATTCCAAGATTACCTGAAACTGATTTCACAACTCTTCCCTATTGGAATGATATTCAATCTTTGTTCGTCCATTTTTCACACTCTAACTTTCTTTCAATAATTTATCTTTTTATACTTTTTCATAACCCTTCATGAAGGGATATTTCCATTAATTAAATAATCAATTTCCAATACCATGGGAAAATACCCCAAAACCATGGGTTTGAAATGACCATTTCAATTTTTACTTTTTCACATGCACCCCTTTTTGGAAATGTTGTCTGTATTGTAGTTCCATAATATGACATTAATGATATCATTAAACCTTTGACATCAATGACAATAATTCCAACAATATCCATCTTTGTCATTGATGGAAATACTACAATGAAACACATATTCCACCAAGCACATAAATAATTATCCCCATGTCTGTAACTCTCCCCCTATCTACAACTCTCCCAATAATAGAAAGAATTACCCCCCTATCTACAACTCTCGCCCTTTGAAATCATTGGAAAAGGGATGCTTCCCATGCACCTGTGCTTATCCTTAAGAACTTAGTGTCTTGATGATATGGATATTACTCACAATTGCATGTCCCTTAATTTGTTTTGAATGAAAAAACTACTAAAAACACAATAATGAAACACTCCTGAATAATTATAAACATTGTCACCAACAACGTAATATAATCAATCTCTAACAATCCAAACAGTCTCCATATCCAACATAAGAAGTAGTACATCTCCAACAATAATCAAATATGATTCAATCGGTATCAGCAAATCCAAGTAGATTCAACAAGAAAAATTCAAGTCAACATCGCATATCAAAACATTCAAGAATTACCCCCCTTGAGGGATCAATAAGTAGCAACAATAGTTCTCGTTGAAAATTCCAGTCAACGAACAACCTAGTCGAAACTTAGTCGACAAATACTTAGTCGAAACTCCAATAGACTGTAATGTCAGGTCAATCCTCGATCAACCACATACAAATAAATCATCAGTAAGTAAGAGGAATGATGCACGACTGTACAACCAATGATACACAATGATATGCAATCCTCAAACATTTGGTCAAATGATTCCATGATCATCCATCAATACAACCACAATCTATCCTAGTAGTTAGCATTGGTCCACAGTTCTGTGTTCCTCATATTTTCTACAAAGATATGAAAGCATGATTGAAATTCCTTCAATTTTTATGGTGAGGATGATGATAGGGAAACAAATTTCCTGTTGGATGATCAGAGAAAGTAGGTTCAGGATCAGATTCACTTACATGAGTCGACCAACCCAACATATTAGCAAAAATGTCATCTGTAACAACATGCTCAAAATATGTCATGTGAGGAATATGTAACTCATAGATATGTTTATAAAAATCAATAGTAGGTTGTTCTTCTGGAAAACTAGTCTAAACTCCACCTATAATAAATGAAACTTCTCTGATTGTAGCAAGGCCAAGTGTAGATAGGGAGAAAATAATAACAACTTATCCAATATCAGTATTAATGAATGGAGACCTTTGAAAATTGAAGATATCATAGTATTTCAATACTCTTTTCAAATTCCAATCTTCTATTCAAATTAATAGTTGTTTTCTCCAGTTCCTTTCTTAAGGAAACAATTTTAGATTCTAGTTCTTTGCAATTTTCTTGATTTTTCTTCAACTGGATTCTCACCACTTCTTCTATCCTTCTTTATTATTATAATTGAACCTTTAGGTTCATGATATTTTTTCAATTTCTTCATGTATTTGTAACATTTTTTCTTTTGAATCACGATCCCCTTCTATAGGATTAAACCACATGCCAAGATCTAATTATCAGTAGGAAATACTATACTAGTTAATTACAAAAGAAAGAGAGGAGAGAGAAAAATAGAAACAATATTCACACATAAGAGACTAAGAAACCAAATCGAATCACATTGTATTAATCCTTGATCGTGAGTAAAATATATAGAACTCTCTATAAGAGGAGTAATTTGGACTAGGTTAGGGTTCCCATTTGCATGCTCAAGTAAAAAAAGAAACCACTCCCACTTGTAGCAGTTAGCTAAAGTCAAAAGTTGCTAATAATAGGGAAAGGTCAAAATATAGGTGTGAACTTAAGTGAGAACTCTACATGAAGTCAACATGCAGTCCACAATAGATAAACTCTCCTAGAATAAGAATTTAGAGTCCAAGAATAGAACTAAAGTCCTAACTGAGAGAAAATTTCATAAATATGGAAAGTCACTAAAATAGGTAAATAAATGAAATAGGTTATATCCAAGAATAATATGGGTAATGTTCACTTCATTAGGAGGCCATTAATATCTAGAACAAGTTCAAATTAGGTGTTATGTCACTTATCTAATCACTACCCAATCACCACTATGTGGATATTGTTGGGTTATTTATATGCATAAATTTCAAACATTAAATCATCAATCCGGGAGCGTAAAATTTGAGATGCAAGCATAGGAAATGAATTATTAGAGCCTATCATGTCCCACCAAAGAATTCTTAGAAAACTAATTCAAATATTAGAATGAAATCAAACAGAACACAAACTAGACTATACCACAGAAACATTACATCTCTGGATGAGGATTAATGAAATGTTGTCTTGGCACAAACCAGAGGCTTTCCCAAAGGTTTTTGTGATCACTCATGAAGCAAATTAGTTTGTCAGTCTTCAACAATAATTAGTTTTTGTAGAAGAATTCAAATGAAAAACATAACTAACAATTGAAATGTTAAATGGAGATAACAACTGGTCTAGTTAAGTAAAAGTAAATGAAAAAAACACAACATATGCTAGAATGGGGGCCCTGCCATGCTTGGCACATGTCGTGGGAAATATTTACATACTAAGTGAGCACTCAAGAAAAGTAATAGAATATCATCATTTGATTATCATGGAATGAAATTCAGAGATTACAAGTACCCAAGCATGGATTCTACTCCCTCTTACAATAATTTTCTCCTCCCCCTTTTATGTTCTATGGTTGTGAATATATACAAAGAAGAGAAATGGGGTGGATCAAAACTAATTCCCTCAGATCAGAACTATCAAAATACAAATAGCTTACAAGATATTTTTTTATCTCATTTTTTGTGGATATTGGTTGTAGAGATAACTCAAGATCTGATTACAAATCATTTTTCATAACATGACAGAGATGAGAATAGGTTGATTTATCCTTCTTGTTGATTGGGTGCATCCAATTGGCTAAAACATTGGAGAATACAATTGCAATATAAAATATAGGTATATTTTTCTTAGAAAATCATCCATATCTCCCTCACCATGCACTTCTTAAGGAAACCGGTTGCGAATTCGTTGAATGGGTGTGTTCTACACAAAACCTATCTCTTAGATTTTCTAGATTCATCTTCATGAGCTTAGAAATTGCAAAAGAATATCATTGTTTCTAATTTGACACATATTTGACTGACAACATTTGACCATGGGTTAGATTTTTCCACGTTCGATCTGGGTGCGATATGATGAACACCACACCACTTCAAGGATCCTGATGAGAAAACCCAAGTTCCGAAATTTTCCCTGGATATGTGTAGATCTTTCTATCATGGAGTTCAGGTATCAGAAGTGAACTAAGAACATATGTCTTCAACAATATTAGTCTAATCCATTTCTAACTTACTAAAAACAAAGGAAATTGTAAATATTAACAACATCAAGCTTGTTAGGCACATTAGCTTCATAAGAATGGGTAGATATGATAACAGACATAGTAATCAGGTGCAAGGATAAGGTAAAATGATAAAAAAGGAGACCATATGATGATGTAAAAGATGTTAAATTAGCAATCCAACATCTTCCCCACTCCTGAGGATTTTCATGTCCTCGTGCCAATAAAGGATCCAAAGACCATTTTCTCTCAGAATCTTTTTACTGTAAAATCCTCCCAATATTTTCCAACTTTACTTCCATATCTAATGTCTACTACATAATATGTTTCAAATTTTGTTTCCATTGATTCAATCTCAACAATATACATTGTCACTACTATATTTTCCTCAAAATATTCACCTAAATTGTCATAAATGCATCCTCTATATTGTTCATACTTCCAATGAAGACCAGCAGTACAAAATGCATTTTGAGTTGTACATTGTTGAATGTTAAAGGTCCATGTGTCATCACACATGGACATGTGGTGACTTAAGATCACTTCAAATAAGCATGGATAATTTTAGCCATCGCAATGAGCATTTAAACAACAACAAAAAAACAACCAATGCATATTTCATGTTGTTTTCTATTATGACAAACACACTACCTCCATGAATCATATCATTTTTATTTAAAGTCAAGACTGCTTGAATATTAGACAATGCACCCCTATAATCTTGAAGAGCCAAACAAAATTAGGCTCAGAGCTCTAGGAAATCAAGTGTCAACTTGAAACTTAAACGCGAGTGATTTCTGTCAATGTAGCATGTGCACTCTACTCTCTCATTAATATTTCAACTCAATACATAAATGTATATGTAAGAGTTGGATCCAATGTTATTTCTCTTTCCAAGTCTATCCATTTTTATTTCCCATAACAATATAAATACCTGTATTAGTACATCCAACCTAACTGCTTATAGGAAAATAATATAGTACTTATTTCATTATAAGATACATGCTTATATCCTCATACTTTTCTCTTGCAAGTCCTGCATGAGAGTAAGCATGAACTTCCTTTACAACTACATTGACTAACCTTTGGGCCTCATCATACTCTCTTCTTAGAAGTATAACACAACCCAGCATATGGACAACCAATGTTTTTTGTCTACTAGTCATCGCACACTCTCTTAAGAATTCTAGAAAAAATGGTGATTTATTTGATTTCAGATCACCCTTGATACAAACATTACTTAATAAATAATACAAATCAAATGAAGCACTACCTTCCAGTATTGACCACCTCTACATGTCAGTATTGTAAAAGAGTTTTGCAACTTGTTCATGATGTAAATAATAAGGAAATTCACACAAATTACATGTAGGTGGGATGCCACAAGCACTTGAGAACCCTCTTACAAACCATATTCCATAAAATTTATTGCATCCCATTCACTATGAATAAAATATGATAGAATTTTGTCACGACTCACAAGCATCCTTTAATTTCTCACAACAAAACCATCTTGCAAAAACCAAGATATCTAACAAGACATCTGGTGACAGATCATCACTTAGTTTACCCATTTCACTAAATTTATAAATGGCACACATGCCTCTTGCAAAAATACCATTATCAGAAAAATGTATATCTCATTTTCATAATTCTATTAAACATCCATTCAACATGGCATGAAAGGGAGCAAACATTATGGAAATTTTCTTTGCATTACATACTATTTCATCCTCTCCAATGTGGAAGACAACGATATCTGGAAAAAAAAAGGATTTGAAGTAGAGCCACCTTGGAGTGGAGGTTCCTAGTTTTTTGAAATGGGATAGTATGAGGAATCATTTGAAGCATCTTTTGGTGAAAATTCTGAAATAATATCCAAGGGAGTAAATTTTTGCATGCATTTTCTACACTAAGAAAGAGAGTCACTAATCATATCCTCCCCTCGTTTCTAATTTTTCATCCAAGCTGCATAAAATATTCTCATGAAAAATACTAGCAAGTTTCCATATAGATTGGAGACTCCACTAGAGCGATTTCACTTCATCAAACCCCCTAAAAACTTGAGATTACAATAAATAAAGGTCTAAGTTTCCATGGTTGGAAGGAGCATCAAGTTCTTGATGAATCTGAGCCAACACTTCTACATAACAATGTGGTTTGAAATTCGACTCTATGGGAGGTTTTGTAAAAGGAAGAAGAATCGGAGCATGACATTCACATGAGATTGGAGAATTAGAGGCTAGAAGAACACTATACATATGCTCGCTTGCAGTTTCCACATACTACTCCAAGTTTCCCAACACAACAACAACTATAATAATAAAGTACATCATAAAAACAAGGATTGTTGTACTAGAACGTACAATGTATGAAAAAATGTATAATGTAGAAGGGTCTCATGGAGGTGTAGCATAAAATTCAGGCTTGTATGCCTCAAACCCCACCAATATCTCTGAGGAAATAGTGAAAGTAACATACTAATACCAGTAGCCCCCCGGGGGGCAGCTCAATTGGCAAGTGCCATGAAAATGAAGTTCCATGAGGTTTCGAGTTCAACTCCCCCCGACTTACCTTGTGTGTCGCGTAAGGGGCATCATGGGTACACCTGGAGGTTATAGTGGT
>JASDQU010105107.1:120949-142101 GCA_032191745.1 Picea mariana
CATGGAAAAAGAAGACTTGAAGACCCAAGTGGATTCGACTAAGAAAACACTCAATGGGTATTAAATTTTGGTTGTTTTACTTTAGGTTTAAATGTATCATGGAATATTTTTTCTATCAGGTCAATATGTCAAGTAGTACACCTATGACCAATGAATTTTGAGGATATGGACAAATTGTAGTAGATTCTTTTGGAAAGGTCTATACCTTACATTGGATATTTGGCCAATTAGGGGAAAACGACAAATTTTTGTAATCTTAAGTTGTTTGGTCTAATCACAACTCCTTTTTATATATAGAAAACCCAATCATTACTATAAAAAAGATTTAATGTACTTAGATTTATGATTACAATAGATATTGGTTAACTAATATATTTTTCACATATGTTATGTGCAACTAACCTGGATTGATTATTAACTTTTTAATTGATGTGTTTTGATTAATGATGTTCTGTTACATGTATAGTATGTTTGATCTATATGTTTATGAATTGAAAATTTTAAGGTTAATTGAGTGCTACGGCATGAAGGTGTAATTTTCTTATTGAATTTATTAATATATTATTTCATTATGCCTAATGACTTGTAAATTAATGATTAAATTGCAATAATCAATTTTCTACCAAACAATATTACTAGACAAACATAATATTATGATAAATTACAACCACATACAACAAATAATATTAAGCATGATATACCAAATTATGAAAAATTATATGACAATCACAAAGTAATTATGACAAATTATAATATCCTTACAAATTTAATAAGCATAATATTACGACAAATTACAACAAAAGTTCACATGTTAATATTGGATAAGAATAACATTATGACAAATTATGATCATCGTTCAAAAATTTATAACAAATTATAATATTGCGAAAAATTAATTTTAGATATAGATAATATCGCAATAACATATACCCACAAATTATATTACAATCCAAAAGTTACAAAAAATTATAATCTCTCTCAATTACCAATTTAAATTTAAGAGACATATTTATCTTGATGATATATCATCAATTATGTTGAGTGAAAATAATTGTTTTTCCTACATTTTATTATATTCAATATTTATAGTGACACATATTCCCACCTAGTATTGGACCTTGAGATCATCCTATATCTCAATTGACATATTGACTACACTTTCGATTGTATTAATGACATATTTTTTGACCTTAATGTCGATTGGTATTATTTAAGTTCAAATGTAGGTCGCAAGTTGGGTCGAAATGATTATGGACGAGAAATATGGTGAAAGTGGGCTAGATTTTCAAGCTAAACCGATACCCAAAAAATACAAGTCGAAAATAATTTCAAATGTTTGGGCTCGTGTTGTAGGGCCATTTCCCCATAACATAGCAAAGGTAGCGTTCTATATAGGCTTAAAATGATTTAAAATTCATATACAGGTGCAAATAATAAAATTGTAGCAAAATAATCACTCATGGAATAACATAATTCATGGAAATGAATGCCTATATTTAAAATTCAACATAATCACACATATAATATAACATACATATCATGTACGCTTCAATAACATAAACTAAAATTTAATTGTAGAGATACAAATAGAGATATGACACTTATCTTTTAACCAAAAATGGTCATCCAAGGCATGGGATGCTTATGCGTAATTTTTTACTCAACCATAGGGGTTCAGTGCAGATGTTACCCCCAAGACAAGATATGAGGTTACTAGGGAAAAGGAATCCAACTAAAAGCTTACAACTCACTCAACTTAACCCAATTGGTCTCATTGGTCAGAAAATTTATTCACTACAGAGCACATTAGGAACCTCATCCAACCATCAAACAACCATGACATTGTCTTGCACTACCCTATACAACACAAGGTAAGGTATTTCCCTTGTCTTCTCAATGCTCCTCAAGGAATCCTTCCCCTCTAGTGCTCTTTAGTGTAGGCAAAAAAAGTCCAATTTACATAATACTTTCTAGGAATAACTTTAGAGAATAAATCTTAGGCTCTCAAAAAGTGAATGAGTAATGAATAACAATGGGTGAAGGGTTCCTAACTTTCCCAACCTCTATGCTCATCTATAACATACTTTTCTCTCATCTGAGGTTTGTAACTCCCTTTTCACAGTGCTAAATTTGGGTCAATTTCAGATTTGGATCATGAGTAACAATAAAGAGTGTAGTGTGAGAATGGTGAGAGTGAGGAATGAATGGAATGATTTACCCATGTGATAAGAGAATGAAGGATTGCACACATTTTCCAAAACTAATTGTACTTTTCCCATCCTTCCATAACAATGTGAGGTAGACTTCCTCACCAACCTTACATGCATTTATGATTGACCTTCTCAATGAATGGTGGTGGATGGGCTCATTTAAGGCATGCGATGGAAAATAGACAAGATCTTAGACTAACACCCTGCAATACAAGATTACTTTCCCATAGAACCCCCTTTAATCTTCCCTTCTTGTGTAAACATAGCCCCTTCGATGCTCTTCGCTATGATCTTAGACCATTAAATATTACATTCTAACAATAATTATGACAAAGACATTTTTTAAGGGGACAACAACTCTTGGTTTCATCACAAAGATCATTTTACATTTACCGATGTTTTTGAAATGCCACATGTCCACCTTTATTGAGTGTCTTTATTTCCTAGTTGTAGACTGTCTATAGAGTTCATTGGAGGTGGAGGGTTTCTTACATGGCTCTTTGGGTCCTAATCACAAGAGGAATTGGAGCTATTCAAACTTGAAATATGCTTTCTACTTCATTGTTGCATATGAGTTTGGTTCCAAAATCCTTCCATCCACTTCTCTAAAGAATGTTTAGTGCTACAAGTACTATAGGGAGGATTTATTTTCTTAGAAGACTCTTATAAGATGCATAAGATGTCATTGCCTCAAACCAATAGAAGGAGAACATGAGGTTTTTGAGAACAAGGAATATATTTCCAATAGTGAGAGTGGATCATATTCAAATGCTCACACTTTATGGAATAAAAGAAAGGGAAAGAGATCGAAGCACCCCATACATCGATCTTGTTCAAAATATGCGGCAATGACAACTCCAACCACCACCAAGGTCTCTCACAAATAAGAAGTAGATTACATAGTGATTTCATTGGTAATGCTTGCCACTATAGAGGAGCCATGGAAATTGAGAAATTAGTATTTTGATGAAGATGATCAACAATGTGAAACATTTGGATTGATGGATGTCATGCAAAAGTCACAATCACTATAAAAACCATGGGAAAACTTGATGTGGTTGATGGAGAAAAGGGTTGATTGTTGCCTACACTCGCAACATGTTGAAGTTGTTTGGATCTCTCTACTAAGTTTTCATTGAGACTCTGGTTTTTTGTAAGAATTTTAAATTTCTTCCTTATTTTCGTGTTGTATTATTTCGTTAAATCTTATACAATTTTTTTGTACTTATGCCATGTTAAATTTTCTTAAAAACCTATTTTACAAAATATTTACTTCTCTTATATGGCTTTGCTCCAGTGGTTATATTGCTAGTTTCATTCATCTAGGTCCCGATTTTGATACCCATGACCAACATGTTGTTAATATAAAGTGTCTCTACATTGTGTATTATTTTTTCCCTTTCCGATCTTCCTCTCGTGTGTGGCAATGATGACCTTTATCCACAAAATAAAAAAAAAAAACAAAGCCAAACATGAGATTTTAGTTGGGATCTGTATTTAATGATCTATGAGTGACCTTGTTACTTCATTTGGTCAACAACAAATAGCTAGAGAAGGTTTAGAAAGCACCATGCCAAAAAAACCAGAGATTTCAAAGTGGCTATCTGAGGGTTTGGTCCTTTGACCTTCTGGAAACTATTTCTTGGATTGACTACCATTGGTTACATTTTAGATTCATTAAGAAGATACACATCAAAAGTTACCTTATCAATCCATATTATAACATGTGGTTCAGGTACAAGTTGTTCAAATCACTACCTTGCTCAATTTTGTTGCATTTGTTTGCATAAAATTGAAGTTATTATTAGCATTGTCTCGAGCTTCCACACTATTTTATTCTTTTTGTTGGGATATAGAATTAATGATGGACAAGTTCATCCAAGTAGAGCTCCAGGTTTATTTTATTCTCTTAGATGTGAATGGACCATCATGTTTACACATCATCTAGTGTCATGTGCCATAGCTTGTTGATGCCCAATAACGACATGCATCTTTTATACTAGCATTCTAAGAAATGTTTTTTTCATATTAATCCACTCTTTGTTAAACTTTCAATATTAACTTATTTTGTTTTGATTTAATCAAATTACACAAAACAATTAGTTGAACTAAAAAAAATACACATTACAACATAACACATAAAACTACACTCACAACCTATAGTTTATAAGTAAAGTCTTTTAAATGAACTTAAAAAAATGCTCACTCAAAAACCCCCTCACTATATAAATACATAAAAGTCTCCTTAAAAAACCATTTGAAAGTATACCTTTATGAACAAAAGAGATTTAAAGCAAGAAAATTAGATATAAGCAAAGACATTTTCAATCCCATAACACATATCAAGAAACCTTAATAATTAATTAGAGGATCAAGTTGGCAACTTGGAGGACATTAAGTCATTCTAACTATAAAATATGTGTGATGAGCATAACAAATCAAATTAGTATGAAGACCCATGGTTCAAGAATTGATGATTTTCATAGGTTTATACTGGTCATCCAAAGACAGACATTGACATTGGTTTGAAATTCATTTCTTTCTTTTATGTTATAAAATATTTAAAAAAATCATATATTTGTAGTTTTAAAACTGTAATTTTTAAATATTAAAATAAATAAAAAATATAATTTTTTTTTATAATTCAAATAAATTTAAAAATATAATTTTTTTTCTCTAATAAAATTAATTAAAAAAATTATTGTATAATTAAAAAATAATTATATAATTGTATAATAAAAATAAAGATTAAACACTTCAAATATATATATATAGAAAGAGAGAAAAAGAGAGAAAGAAAGAGAACACTTAAATGATTTATATTCATATAAAAAAGTGGAAATTTGTAAAAAAAATTAATGAACTCAATTAACAAAACAAATATAATTTCAAGATCTTTTTATATTTGTTAGGTAAAGCCAACATCTCAAAAATAGAGTAACATTTTTTTTCCAGATGTATCCACCTTAGAATTTTTTTGGTGTTCCCTTTCTTGGTTTTGGGGTATGTTAGCATTTACATAGCTTGACTACGTTATGGTAGTCCTAGTACATGGTCCATAGAAGTATATTAATAGTATTTATGTATTTAGATGTTTACTAGTAGAATTTCGATTTTAATTTTTTTTTAAAAGTTAATGAATTTATATTATTAATACATAAAATCATTTACTTAAATTTACATGATTGGACTCCTATCAATATAAGTGTGTATTTGTAATGATGCATAATTTAATCCAATAAATTCCAAAATAAAAAGTAAAAAGATGAATATTATATACCTTGGCCTTTGTTCCTTTTGATTTTCTATCGTATAAATTCAAAAATCTTTTAAAATAGTTCCAATTCTTCCTTAAACTCTTAAAACCATAATTTTAATAGTAATAATTTTAATAAAAAGTTATTTAATAAATCCATTTATGTTGCATTAATAATTTGGGTGGAAAATAAGTATGAAAGTATTTAAAGGAGGAAAATATGTAAGGTTTTCGGTATTTTTTCCATTTAAAAAAATTATTTAATAAAGTTATTTATATTGTATTAATAATTTTAGTGTACAATAAGTATTTGAGTAAAAAATATTTAATGTTTTGTATCTCATATTCAGATTGTGTATCCAAATATAATATTTGGATTAATGTTTTATATGTTAGATTGTGTATCGTCAAATATAATAACTTTAGATTTAATGGTATACAACTTAACATACAAAGCATAAATGTTATGCTATAGGTTGGGAATCTAATGTTATATCTTATGTCTTTTAGAAAGGAACATAGTTGCGTAAATTTGTTTAAATCTCTATATTTGCTTTACTAAATTGATGGCGATGATGTTGAAAATGTACAAGATTGCTATGCATTGAATTGAATTGTTGTGAAACGAGTTAAAGTCAATAGCTCTTAAATTTCCAAATGGAAATGGTGTGTGGAGATAAGTTAGTGAGTAGGAAAGCATTTAAGGATTTTGAACGCATGGGGAGATAAGTTAGAGAGAGGAAAGCATGTAGGATTATGATGCATTTTTTAATGGGTATTTTTTTTTTTAAGAAATATGTTTATGTTATAAAAATAATTCCAAGGCATACAGATAGGAGAGATATGATGCAATCAATAGAGAATCTTTCATTATCTATCCATGTCATGTCACAGGTTGTGAATTTAACCTTACATGTTCTAGAAAGAAGTAGAGTTATAAGTTATATGTATATAGATAGATATATAGTGGACACAATTGTTACACATTGAATCAAACTATTTGGGAAGGAGTTGAACTTAATGGCCCATAAAATGCCACATGGGAATGGTGAGTGGAGACACATTAGAGAGGAGGAAACTAATTGTAGGGGTTTTGGATGCATTTAGTTTGTTTCTTTGTTCATCCATGTTCATGTTATGTTCATGGTCCCATCTAGGCGTGCCACACCGAAGCTTCCGACTTGGTTCCATTAATGTCCTTATGATGATGCTAAATTGGCATGTCCTCCCTGCCCAAGCATACACCCTCTGATAGTAGATGGGATATATATCAACTAAGGACGTCATTACCTTGTACTTTTTCATAGGGCCTAGCTAGAGGAGCTTGATGATGGCAGTGCATGTATGAGGTTTTATCTAGGGGTAGGAAAGGTAGCTCGGGAGTAGTTACGATAACAAGTACTTTAAATCAAATTCAAATGGAGGTTGCAAATAGGACCCAAAGACAAGAATTGCAGGGGGAGTGTGACAAAACTTTGATTAATGACCAATGCTTCCTTCCTTCCCTTTCATTGTGGTTTGGAAGGGGAAATGTGGAGGGGTGGTCATGATTGTGGGGCATGGTAGTGGTAGTTCTCAAATTATATTTAATAGAGGGTGGTTAATGAAGCAGGAGATAAAAAAGGTCGTTAAAAAGTTATAATATTTGGATAAACAATTGTAATACCCGTGTTTGCATTAACGTTCCTTGATAAGTTTCTTAGATTCTCTGCTCTACTCCCTGAAGATCACTCCATTCATGTTGTCATGTCTATGCATATCTATGTGAGACATGATTAGAGTGCAAAGAAAATTTAGAATTTGATAATTATTGAACTATTGGTGGGCCTAGATGGTTGACATTCACTTTCTATGAACAAGGTCTCACCTGCATGTAGAGAATTGACCCCGCCTCTTGAGAGGATACAATGTTTCCAAGTCTAGTCGATAATGATTTGTTGTCGATATGCATTTCCAGATAGGGGATGGAGTCATAGGTCATTTCATGTAGGCATGAATGTTGCACATGTAATTTATAGTAGCTATCATGACTAATGTAACACATGTCTTGGTTATTATGATAGAGGACACGGGACATTGCTAGATAGAAAAGAACCAAACTCACAATAAACTAGGGTTGATTCAGAGTACTGTAATAATGTGGCAATAACTACCGAAGCTAGCACCTAAAACAATAGCGAAAATGATACCATTAAAATTCTTGACTATTTTTTTGATTTCACAAAACCAAAATGGGAACTATTCTAGCCTAGGCACATTCTAGTGGAAGCCATTGTTATCCCCTTTGAATGTCTTAATGACTTCAGAAAAGGAGGATTAATCCATTTGGACTACAAAAATGGATCTACTACGGTGTCAAAGAAAAAACCTAAGGTCGTGTATGATGCTGCCATCAATACAAAGAATTGAGGGAATGTGCAAGACATGAATTTCTTATAGCATTTTATGTATGTATTCTCTTCAATTATTTAATTTTAACTCATGATTCCACTTGAATATACCGATGTTATGCAAGCTCACCCTTACCAAAATTTTAAGCATGCATCAACCTTGTAGCATGTCAATGTTAATAGTCACTTGTAGTCATTCTCTGTGACAAGTTGACAATATTTCTTGTTTACAACAACTATTTTTTTTTATAAGCCAACATTATTTGACCTTATGTGTTTTGCTTGTCAACATTATTTATTTTTATAGTGCTAATTTGTTAATTTGAAATGAGAACGTCGCTAGTAGTATCAACTCATCTCTTCTCATATTGACGGCCTATTAATTATAAAAGTGAGGTAGCTGCTAATATGTGAACAATATTTCAACCCTTAGATCGAACCCATTATTTTATTTTTTTAAGCAGTGATGTCCTTACAACCTAGATGATTACAAAGGCATTGTTAAAGATCAATTAAAAAACATGATGTGTCTAAATTGAGAGTAAAGGAAGAGAGGATGCTGATTTCATTACATTGTTAAAACAATTTCCGATAGACCACACTTGGGCTCACATGTGGTTTTCCTCACATTTACATCTAGTCTCAACATGTGGTTTTCCTTGCCATAATCGCATCATTCCTTCATCCATACAACAATTATGGCTTCATCATATACACTTATCACAAAGTATAAGACATTAGGTTGTATCTCTCTTTTTTGTTGGTGTTTCTCCAACCAACACAAACAACATGCATGTTTAGATGCTTGCTACATAATGAACCCACTAAAGGTTTCTCATAATGGGGAGGGATGCATTCTTATCTAAAAGAGTCATCCTAAGCCAAAGAAAACAACTTGATAACTTATCACATAAGATTCATGAAAAAGACTGCCTCAATGTCAAATATTGGGTGGAAAGGAACAAGGTGGATGTGTTCCTACTAAATTGAAAGCTATTCATACCAAGGATAATGGCAAGATGGAAAGTGGAGCACACTGTTAGGCATGGGCACATAACGCCCTTGTGATGGATTCAATTTTGTGTACAAATAAATATAATGAATTTTGGTTTCTACTCACCTTAATTAGAAGGCTGACATTATTCTTTTGTAATAAGAATTCATGAAATTTTGTTTTCTAGTGGCTTTATTTACTAGGCCAACATTATTATTTTGTAATTAGAATTTATGAAAATTTGGTTCTAGTGGACTTATTTACTAGATTGACATTATTGTTTTGTAATATGAATTCATGAAATGATTGTTTCTAGTGGCCTATTACCATGTTGGTGCTATTGTTCTACAATATTAATTCTGAAATGCTTGTTTCTAGTGGCCTTATTTACCATGTCAACATTATTGTTATGTAATATGAATTCATTCAATGCTTGTTTCTAGTGGCCTTATTTCCCATGCCAACGTTATTATTTTGTAATATGAATTCATGAAATTTATCATCTTGTGGCCTTATTTACTAGGGAAACATTCTTATTATGTAATATGTATTCATGAAATCTTGTGTTGCACTAGTATCCTTTGTACACCATTATTGCTTTCAACACACATCAAATGACATTCTTGTCGCTTGGGTTATATCAAAGAATGCAATGCGGGAGATAGTTGCATCCTTGTTGCAAGAATCGTGCCAACATGTTTTATTTTCCACTCCCACATGGAAACCTTCATCCTTTGTTGTTGGTGATGCTCTTGCAGAGATTTGGTTGATAAGGTGTGTAGTTCTCTTAATTTGTTTTCCATTCCCTCTTTTGATTGTGTATTTTAAATTGTTGATGTTATTTTTACCTAAATATTATTCATCCATAGTGATGTTGTTGATTGTCCAATAACTATATGCATCTCACATGTGTGTCAACATTGACCGAAGAAACTGGCCACATATGTTTGTGATACTAAAAGAGATATAAATGTCCAACTTCCTAGAGAACTTAATGCATTTTTCATTGTCAGTCAAGGATTCCATGAACAAATAGCTCCAATTCTATCAAAAAAATTTCTAGCAAATCTATTTCATAAACTATTTCAAATATCAACGGGGACCACAACTAAGTGAGTAAATTTGTCACATTGAACGCTATTGATTTAGCCAACATTATTGATTTATAAACAACAATAACAATTATTCTAATATTTATCTACATTGTAGTTATGTATATCAAAGCATGCAAGGACTTCCAACATTTAAATCGATAAATAAATGGTTCCATTGCGTCATACCATATCACATCAAATAATAGTTCCTTAGAGAGGCGAGTGTTCGATGTCGATTCCATGTTTCTATGTGCTGCAATATATGTAAAGCTCAGATTATATATATATATATATAAAGCATGAAAAATATTATTGATTTAATGTTGACATTATTTTAGATCCACAATATATCTTCCTGCATAATGGATTGTCTTATTGGGAAATTTATAGTACACCTACACTCCTAATATTGGTTTTCTATGTTCATGAAAGAAAACATTTTTTCTCATAATTTCATGGTGGACCACATATATAAGAGTTCATGGCTGACCCTGCCCACCCAAACATTTGAGCATTAAGTGACAATTGAGATAGCCAAACACATTCTACATTATGTTCAATCTCAAATTAGGGATGTTTTTTGCAAATGCTCTAATGTTAAGAGGGAAAATATATGAAAACATGTTGTGAAGGAATATATGTACATTAAAGGCATGTCCCCTTCCATTCATCTTGGTGTGCCACTCATGCCTCCTACAATAGGCCAACTTTATTACCAGACTTTGTAGTATCGTTGACATTATTACCCCACTTTGCAATTTCATTAACATTATTACATGAATGCAACACTTTTTCAAATGAATGCAATGTGACACCTGTATCAAGGGGATGAAGAGGAAAAGTATAATCTCATAGATGAACATATTGTTGATGTTTTGGTAGTTGCGGAAGGTATTAACTTCTACATGTAACCTATAACTTAGAATAGAATATTCCGAAAGAAAGTGAACCATTAAACAAATGTGTGGAAACCCTAGAAGACAAGTTGGCCTAGAATAAATAATATTAGAATATTATATTCCAGAAATATAAGTCGACTCCACAAGAAAAAGATAAACTAAAAATATAATTACCAGAAATTCAGGTCGACCCAGCTAGAAAAGTCACTGGAAAGATTAATATAAATAGAGGATGTGTTAGCTCATTTGTACACCTAGTTAGTGTGCAAGTCTTATGGAGAGTTGCAACTGCAGTTGCAAGGAGGAATAAGGGGGCATGGTCATCTCTTGGTCTTGGTATTTCTCTTGGTGATATTTTTGGTGATATTCTTGTTAATTATGGCATAAGTTTGAGAGAGAAAGAGCAGTGTAGCAGCAGCTGCTGCAGTTGTGTATAGTACTTGTTCTGTGAATATGGAGACTGACTCTCTTATGCACTATCCTTGGAGAAGGAGTGCTCTACTTGTCTTGAGTTGTTGTTGCAATTATAAACTAGGGTTTATTTGTTGGTTCTGGAGTAGGATTGCTGAAATTATTCTAAGTAAAGGTTAGTGTGATCGGGGGTGGAATATGTGAATGCATATGGTTGGGTGACAATGATGTGACATTGTCTATGGTTAAACGAGCATACCAAAATTTCAACATGGAATTAGAGCTGGTTTCCTTCATAACAATCTAACCACTGGAAGGAAATTCCTCAGTTTACCCATTTCCAATATCCTTGAGCACTTACTGAACTCACTAAGAAGGTCACCTAAGTAGGGCACATCTCTTCCTCGGATCATATTTGCAAATTTCTAAAGTTGAGATATTAGGGTTTCCTCATAAAATCCCTAGGTTTACAGTGCCAATTCATTCGTACCAGTTGCAACACCAGTTACAATGCTAGTTGCAACACCAGTTACAGTGCCATTTGTAGCACTAGTTACAGTACCAGTTGCAGTGCCATTTGCAACACCGGTTTCAGTTCCAGTTGCAACACCAGTTCCAGTGTTAACACTAACTGCAGTACCAGTTACAGTAAATTTTCTGTGAAATGTTGGGCATGGGCCTAATATTTGGTTGTTCTAGTGATCCTTACCCTAGCACATCTCCAGTTACCTTTAGATTGCAAGTTGGAGAACTTTGAAGTTTTAGGGTTTGTCATTGCTTGTCGTTGCTGCCAGATGGTGCCACTATCTGTCGCTGCTGCCAGAGGTATGTACTTAGACATGTTTAAACTGTATCACGATTCACTATTTTGAGTGTGATTTCAAGAGAAGGATCTCTAGTCCAAGAAACAATTATAGATCCAGAGGGATCTCAGATCCAACACATTCAGAGGAACACCACAGTCTAGGTTTGATTTTTTTCATATGCCTCTAGCTATTATGGAGTTATTGTGACCTTATGAACATCTAGTTGTATTTTTATCTATTGAAGTTATGATTATCATACTAACCTCTGTTCAAAGTTAAAGTTAGAAACTAACTTTAGTCAAAGTATTAGATTGATTAATGTTGAGACTTTATAGTTTATTTGCGTTATATTCTCTAACTTAGATTTATGTCTAGAAAGCATACTGTCTTAAGTACAAGGGACAGGTTGAAGAGAATACTTGTCATCTTGAGTAAAGGAGACTCAGAAGAAAATCAACAACATTTGTTCTTGAAGATAAGACTCCAGGTTCCAGGTTTGATTAAATTAATAAGTTTCCAATTTGCACATATCAAGTTTGTTAATTGCTACATTACTAGTTGTGACAACAATCCTTGAAAGGTTCTATTACTGCTAAATACAATGAATAATTGAAAGCATATGAGTACTATTGATATAAATGTTTGCAAGAATAATTAATATCTCCTCTAGGAGATATTTCTTATTATCATATTTTTATTTTGGTTCTTGTTCCAGGCAGGTCACAAGCAATATCTCTGAGAAGGAGCTACTGTGATTATTGTTCTCGTTCTTGTTTTTATTATTATAAGAGTATTATTATTATTTTCTATTGTTTTTCCCTTTGTTGTCCTTGTTCTGGGTAGGTCACAAGTGATAAATCTGAGGGAAGCTATAGTGATGGTTGTAGGAGACAACATATTAGATGGTCTCTAGTTTGAGACATGGAGCAGGCTATCCATATAAGAAGTTGTATACACGACTGTATACATCCATGTACCAAAGAAGAAGAAGACGAAGAAGGGAAATTCTATGAGATACATAATATCTCATATGGAGACTGATTGTAAGGAGAAGAAGGCTCCAAAGATGACCAAACAAATCCCTCTAGTGCAATTAATCAATCTTCATATCATCAGGAAGAGTTAGTAGAGCCAGAAGGGCCTACCCATAATCATTGCAATGACCAAGAAGAGACCAATGTGGTCCCATGAAACTTTGCAGTATGCAGCATTGATGATCCATATCATGAGGAGAAGATGGCTCCGAAGATTATATAGACTCAGAAGGAGTCAAGCTTTAGAGGGAGAATGGAGACTCAGAGACTTTTAGATCCACATGGAAGATAGAGATGTATTTCTCAACTAACAGATAGATGCCATGGGTTGAGAAGGTTGGATCAAAGCTTCAGAGGCTTAAAGGAGATATGATATCTTATGGGAATATTCCCTTGCTTCAATAGACTTTGCTACAATGATTGAGGAGGAAGCTAGTCAGAAGGAGTGGGATACATATATTTTCCTTGGTTCTGAGACCAGAAGGGAAGTAAGTGGTGACTTCCAAGTTGATCTACAAGATCAAGCATGTTGCAGATAAATAGCCTAGAGATGTACAAATCCTGATTTGTGTCTAGAGGATTCTCCTAGCAAGAGGGAGAAGACTATGACAAGACACTTGCTTCAGTAAATTTCTATTGACGAACAAGTAGCATATATGTTGACCAAGCCCTTGTTAGGGAAAAACTTGGTATGGTACAGAAGGATTTTCCCTAATGAGAGGGAGTGATGTGTTTCGCAGTAGCGGGAAGTGATGTGCTCTGATGTGTTGCCTAGTAGCAGGAAGTGATGTGTTCTGATGTGTTCCCTACTAGAGGGAAGTGATGAGATCCCTAATAGAGGGAGCTACTCCAATGTAGGTTGGTAACCCCAACACAGGCTGGTGTGCTACCCCAACGCAGGTTGGCAAACCCAATGCAGGATGGTACACTACCCCAGTGCAGGTTGGTAACCCCAACGTAGGCTGGTACGCTACCCCAATGAAGGTTGGTAACTCCAATGCAAGCTGGTATGCTACCCCAACACAAGTTGGTAACTCCAACACAGGCTGGTATGCTACCCCAATACAGGCTGCTAACCCCAACGCAGGATGGTACGTTACCCCAATGCAGGTTGGTAACTCTAATGCAGGATGGTACGCTACCCCAACACAGGTTGGTAACTCCAACGTAGGTTGGTAACCCCAACACATGCTGGTATGCTACCCTAGAACAATTTGGTACTCCAACGCATGTTGGTATGCTACCCCAATGCAGGTTGGTACTCTAACGCAGGCTAGTATTCTACCCCAACACAGGTTGGTATGCTACCCCAACTCATGTTGGTACTCCAACGCAGGCTGGTATGCTGCCCCAACATAGGTTGGTATGCTACTCTAACGCAGGTTGGTATATTACCCCAACCCAGGTTGGTATGCTACTCCAACAAAGGTTAGTACTCTACTCCAGGGAAAGTGCATAACTTCCTATGACATATAGATCCGTGATTGACAACAGGACAATGATCGTGGTGTGTAGAAGTGCAGAAGCAGTGATGATGATCATGCCAAGAGGAATACCTCCCTAGCTAAGAGGGAGTGTTGATGTTTTGGTAGCAGCGGGAGGTATTAACCTCCACTTGTAACCTATGACTTAGAATAGAATATTTTGAAAGCAAGTGAACCATTAAACATATGTGTGGAAACCCTAGAAGACAAGTTGACCTAGAAGAATAAATAGTATTAGAATATTATATTCCAGAAATACAATTCGGCTCCATAGGAAAAAGATAAACAAAAAATATAATTACCAGAAAGTCAGGTCGACCCAACCATAAAAGTCACTAGATAGATTAATATAAATAGAGGATTTTTTAGCTCATTTGTACACCCTGTTAGTGCACAAGTCTTATGGAGAGTTACAGTTGCAGCTGCAAGATGGAATAAGGGTGCATGGTCATCTCTTGGTCTTGGTCTCTCTCTTGGTGATTTTCTTGGTGATATTATTGGTGATTTTCTTGGTGATTTTCTTAGTGATATTCTTGGTGATATTCTCGCTAAGTATGGCGCAAGTTTTAGAGAGAGAGAGAGTAGTGCAGCTGCAATTGTTGCAGTTGTGTATGGTACTTGTTCTGTGAATATGGAGACTCTCTCTATTGTGTGCTACCCTCAGAGAAGGAGCGCTCTACTTATCTTGTGTTGTTGTTGTAGTTAGCAACTAGGGTTTATTTGTTGGTTCTAGAGTAGGCTTGCTGGAATTATTCTAAGTAAAGGTTAGTGTGCATGGGAGTGGCATAAGTGAATGCCTATGGTTGGGTGACAATGATGTGACATTGTCTATGGTTAAACGATCATACCAAAATTTCAACAAATACTAAGTAGTGAGTGATTTAGGATTTCAACTAAGCTATTTATCATTGTGTTTCTACAAAATGCAAAAAAATTATGTTTAAGATGGAAAAATTAATGTGTGTAGAAACAATGGAGATTTTGGGGGATATTTTAACTCGTAGCTTGTAGCCTTTAAGGATTATGAAAAGGGTTAACATTGGAACTGGGTATTATCACAAAAGCCTAAGGATATTTATTGAAACAAATTTCAAGAGGTCCACAGAAAAGTAAGCATGTTTATGATTTTGATTTTGTTAGCCTTTAGTACATGTTGTTGTTGCAAAGTATATAAGACATAGTATACAAAATAAGTGGCCCAAATGAATACCACGTCTAGGAATGTATCACATGAGACTTTTTGGAGACCACATTGGCTCCCCAAACCAATTGATTTATAATTTCAACATTCATTCCCACTACATATAATGTACTTTTATACTCATAAATGGAATATAAGAAGGTTCTAAGTCTTTGTTTTTAATTTACAATTAGTCCCTTCAATTGTTTATAATTAGATAACGCTGACATGACAAGATAACCCGAAGGATGAAAAAATTATTTAAAAACATGAATTTTATCATGTATTCAATGTTTGGATTATATTTGTATAATGAATGTCAAGTTTGCATTCATTATGTTTAATTATGACATGTATACTCAACGATATTACATGAATAGTGAACATACCAAATTCTAAAAAGAACTAAGTTCTTTAATAACAAGGGGAATAGATGCAAAGTAGCTAGTCCCTTCCTCATTGAACAAGTTAAGAGTGTTGTTAACGTTGTTCATTGACAGTAATAGTCTGTGACAATGAGGCTAGAATAGTGCTTACTTCGAGTCGACCCATATTATCGGATTTTGTTGAAGTGTAACCCCCTGCATAACCTAAAATAGATGCCAGTTAAATCACAAATCAGTTAACTCCTTCCACTTAAATAAATAATGCGAATACTATGAACTCTGGATAAATTGAGGCATATAATCATATCTCTAGTTAACCTAGTCAACGGTTTAACTAAAAATCTACTCAAACTTCCAGTTTAAGTGGTTAACTATTACTATAATTTTAATGTGAAAACTCAGATGTTAATGGTTGAATCTGGAATAACTGAGTGTCTACGTTTGTGATCTGTGAATCTAAAACCCTGACGAGTCGTTACCTCTAATTGGCTTAAAATACTAGCTTCAATCTATTGTTACCACTCTCAGTAGGAGAGCGATTATAGGTTAACTGTCGTTAATACATCTGTCGATGATTGTTTTAGTTAACATCAGGGATTACTCTGTCAAGTCTAACTAATAAGTCTAACGTGCTGCAATAAAACTTTTATCTTTGTTTAACTTCCAGAGTCGTTAGACCTTAATGGTAACCCTCTTGCATGCGTTGTATTATCAACTGTCAGGTCAATTATTTTCTTTTTGTTAGAGTTACAGTTATGTTTTGTTTGAATTTAGTATTCAATTTTTTTGGTTTATATTATTAACCTTATGAAATAATATTGTGTGCAATCATAAACACGAATCCTTGCATGGGAGCTTGTGAATTATAAAGTATTATATAAGTGTATATAAACTTTTAGTATAGAGTTTCCTTATCAATGGTCGAAATATTGTCAATAATATTACTGCATAATGATATATTAAATATAGTGGTGTAAAGAGTAGGAGTAGAACATTTCAGGAAATTGGAAATGGTTGAGTAAGTCGATGCAAATTGCTTTCAACACATAGTGTTTGATAGACGTATATTGTTTGGAGACTTATGTTAAAACCTGGATGTGAAGCATTAGAACATCATGCTATTGTTGTTTCTCTCTCTATCATACTACCAATTTCTCAACTATCACATTAAGCTCTATAGAAAAATAATCCTAGATGAAATTGAGAAGGAAATGAAGATGCCCATGCAACTAACCGTAGTGCTATCTAATGAATAGAAACCTTTGGTTATGGTGGATATATCAACTTCAATAGGAGGGAATAAAACATTGTACGATGATTCTTTCACAACTAGCCATATGACTCCACATAGGGAGTGGTTCATGATGTAAAGTAAGTTTGTTTTTCCTCGAAACAAGAGTTTCCATGAGAATAAAAATAATATGAAGTTGTTGTGCGAGCCTCTATATAGGTGTGACTCCCCGTCGATGTATATAAGAGAATTGGTTATGTGTTTTCTATTCCCAAGTTGAAGAAGACACTTATTTTCACAAATGAAATTTCAAACTCGGATGAAGATGGAATTTGATAAAGACATGCTTTATAAGTAATTCCTAGCATATGTGGTGCCATGTAGGGTGCACAAAGGTAATTTGTATCGGATAATTTTTGTGCTTATAGTTCCACAAAAGTCAATACAAATCTTGGCAAGCAGAGAAAAAATGTACATCTCGAAAAATGAGCTGAGCACATTATATGAAGAAATAAAGCAAACTGTTGAAGTTAAAGATCATCTTGTCTATAGGGCATCTTCCTTGGAGAAAAAGAGAGAAATATATGAAATAATTACTCTAGACATGAGTGTATTAATTTGATGTAGAACATGCTCAATTGATAAACATATAGAAAACTTGTATGAAGAAATTTTCTTACAAGTATGAAGTTAGGTAAATGATGTGTAGTCGTAAAAGCTTTACAAATATCTATGTGTAGAAGCGACATGTCCGACACATAAGAGTGATTTTAAAATAATTATTAAGAGTTGAAGAGGCACTTCATGAAAATATGTTAAGCCCTAATATTGGCTCATTACCCCTTAATTGGGGCATATTATATTAGTAATGTTATTTTATTTATGTCAGCTTTAGGCCATTAGTACCTCCTAGTCTCCTATATATACCAAGGAGACATTTTCATTTTGAATCATCTTGTACTTGAACATTTAAGTGGGGTAAAAGGAGGTTTCCCCCTTGAAGAGGATTATTATTTGAAATTATCTCTTTTTCAAGGCGTTGAGTACTTTTTCTGAGGTTTTTCTATGCTATATTGATATTTGGTTCTTAACATATGGTATCAGAGCTCAAGGTCTTGGGGTTTCGCTGCTATATCTGAGACACCTTGGCATTTTCGCTATAACTTTTTTTCTACAATGTTTCAGAAGGAATGACTTGGAGGATATTTAGTAGACGGATCAAGGTACGTTGGGTTAAAAATTCAGCTCCTGAGGCCTTATAATTTCGGAGATACATCCTATACAAGATAGGGTTATGGAATCATCTTGAACTGAGTCATTGCGGGATTTTCTCTATAAAAAAATTTCTGTAGCGTTTCAGACCCTGCCCTCTGGAGGCCATTTACAAAAATTAGTAAGGTATCTATGGTAAAACATTCAGCTTCTGGGTCATCTTACATTTTTATATAAACCTTGTCTAAGATAGGGTATCTGACTAGTCCTATTGACTAGTCTCAAGAAGGTGTTCTAGGTAAAACAATAATAACTTCTTCCTAGAGTATCCAAATTGAGTGGGACTGGTTGCATTGGATCGTGGACAGTATTTATTATTTTGGGTGTGAGGTTCAGAATTTATATCAATTATTTTGTGTGGGGCACGCTATACAAGTGAGATCTCCTGGAAAGGCCAAAAATAGACAAGTTGTGGGGAAGTTACCGTAAATTCCACTTGGCACATCCAATTTTGATCAGACCTGTGGCATTGCAGAGAAGAAATATCATAGAACTACATAAAATAAATTTTCATACCCAGAAGGGCCGAAACTTGGGAGATACAACAAAAGACATATTGTCTAGCAGAACCACCTCAAAATCAAGGTTCAAAAGTGATACTTGGCCAACATGCCACACAAAAAGGGAACTTCTACACCAACTAAGCCTCCAGAAAATCCTACTTGGACTCTTGATAAAGGTGAAGAAATGTGTAGGGACATAAATGATTTAAAAAAGAAAATAGTTACAAAAGATGAACTACAAGAGATGATGGAGGGTTTAAAAGGGGAGATCATGGAAGTATTGAAAAATTTCGTAATAGAGAAGACACCTAAAAGTGAAAATGCATCCCATGAAATTCATAATGAGGACACAAGGAAGATGAATCAAGAATGGAGAAACTCCAACTTTGGTTTGAAGACCAACCACGTTCCTAATATTGATATGAGGAAGTTTGATGGCAAGGACCCAATCACATGGATACTTCAGATGGAGCAATTCTTAGATCTCCATAATGTGCCACATACACAAAAGGTATGAATTGCTTCTTTATATTTAGAACCTAATCAATTTGTATGGTATCGATGGCTTTATTCTCGCAAATCACTCGTCACTTGGACAATTTTCACGGAAGAAATGATAGCACACTATGAGGATAAAAGGAGCAATACCTTCTTTAGCCAATTGATAAATCTCAAGAAAAAGGGTTTAGTTAGCGAGCACATTGAGAACTTCCAAAGATTGAATATAAAGGTAACCACTATTCCAGATGAGAACTTGATTGATGTATTCATAGGAACTTTAAAGGATACCATTCAACATGAGGTTCGCCTTTGGGAACCCAAATCATTGGAGAATGCATTTAAGGTGGCAAGAAATGTTGAAAGTAAAAATATGGCTATGGCTACTAGAAGGACCAATCCTAACATCTATAAGGAGAACAATGCTCCTTCTTCTAAAACACCTCAACCTACAAGGTTGACACCTCAACAATTGAAGGAAATAAAAGCAAAAGGTTTATGCTTTAATTGTGACAGCAAGTACAGTAAGGGACATAAGTGTGGTGAGAAGAAATTATTCTACATAGATTGTGAAGAGGAGGAAGAAGAAGAACAATAACCATCTCAAGATGAAAACGTAGAAGCAATTTCATCTGAAGAGTTGACTCCCACGATATCAATGCATTGGCTAGAATTAGCACTCCTCAAACCCTCAAGATCGAAGGATACATCAAAAAGAAAAAGGTAATAGTCCTAATTGATTCTGGCAGTACTCATAATTTCATTCACTATAAATTAGCCAAAGATCTCAATTGCTTTGTATATACGGTGCCAGAGTTTCAAGTAATGATTGCAGATGGAGGAACTATCAATTGCTCAGGAAAATGCAATAAGATAAATCTTACTATGGGGGAATATGTAATGAATAGTCCAATGATTGCTATACCCATGGGTGGTGCAGATGTTGTACTAGGAATCCAATGGTTACAGTTATTAGGAACAATGGATTTTAATTTTCAAGAACTTTTCATGAAATTTTCATTGGAAGGAAAAGAAATTGAGTTAAGAGGTATCAAAAGGAAACCCCGTAAGGTGATAAGCTCTAACGGCATGACAAAATTATTGAAAAAGAGGCATCAAGGCATTATTGCACAACTATGCTCACTAGATGTTCAAACATATAAGCCATCTATTCCTCAAGATCTCCAAAGGATCATTGATAAGAATTCCAAAGTATTTGAAGATATTCCCAAAGGTCTTCCACCCACTCGAAATCATGATCATGAAATTCACCTAATTCCTGAGAGTGTTCCTCCTAACATTAGGCCATACAGATACCCTTACGCCCAAAAGAGTGAAATTGAGCGCATGGTTGAAGAAATGTTATAGGCTGGCATTATTAGACCTAGCCAAAGTTCTTACTCTGCACCAGTGGTAATGGTATTCAAGAAAGATAGCTCATGGTGTATGTGTCCAGATTATAGAGAGCTCAACAAGATCACTATTAAAGATAAGTTTCCCATTC
>JASDQU010105107.1:166913-180099 GCA_032191745.1 Picea mariana
GGATGATTGTACCTCTTTAGGTACATCGTTATTTTTTATTTCTTCTTTATCGAAATCAGAAGAGGTAACATCATCAATGATAAGTTATACTATTTTCCTAGATCATAAATGAATATCATTGCATTGTGCAGGGAAAAGAGAAAGTATAGGTTGGTTTTGAATATCAATGCACTGCATAGCCTTATTATTGGGGTTAGGGTTAGGTTGTACAGGTAGTTGGGGCCTCATCATTTGATTGTTCGGTGGAGTACCTGATGGTAAAGAGAGTGGTTTCTGAAATTGTGATTGAAATTGAGGCAATTGATTTGGGAATGGGGGTTGTTGACCTCTCCAGTTTGGATTCCATTGGTTAAGGTAAGATTGTTGTTGTGGAGGCCAAGGAGTCCACATTGCTGGGTATACAAAGGGAGGGTTTGTTTGTTGCATGGGTGGGTAATTCATTTGATTGAGGGGTGGGTATTGCATTTGATTAAAGGGAGGGTAATTTGTTTTATTAAAAGAAGGATAGTTATTGCAACGATTAGAAGATGTATATGGCATATTAGGATTCATACCTTGTCCCTATAGCTGCCATTGCCTTCTCTGTGTCAACAAATAGATGGATTTAGCTTCTTCATCAGTTGGTTGTAATGCTTCTTTGATTCCAGGTAAAGAAGTACATTGTTGAGTTTCATGATCCTTATCACAAATGGTGCAAATTGGCTTTTTGTCCAATGGGCATTCCCTTCATGGGTGCTTATCTCTGCATTTGGAACAAAATATGGACAAAGCTGCTTCTTCTTTGGCTTGTTTCTTTTGAATCTGCAAGGTATCAATTTGTGAAGAAAAAGAACTTGACATTTCAGTTTTAAAACCCTCAAGTAAATTACCTATTTCGGCTCTTATTTCTCTTCCACTGGCTGATTTTTGAACTCTTGAAAATGTGGTATCCCTGCTGTTTGATCTGTTCCTTACAGCTCCTCTTGAACATCTTTTACATAGGTTAACGATTTCATCATATGATTCTTTAGATATGTCTCCTTTACCAAGCATATTCAACATATCTAGACAATCATCCCTTACTCCTTTTAATAATATTGTTTTAAGAATATCTTTACTTACATCAGGGTGACTGGATCTTTGTAGATTATATTGTAGTCTCTCCACAAAATCCTCCAAATTTTCATCCTCTTTCTGTATCATCTTGAATAGTTCTTCTCTTTTTTCTCTTGTTCGACAATAGTCTTGATATTTGTGCATAAATTTATGTTTCATCTGATCACATGTTGTGATTACATGACCTCCAAGACTCATGAACCATCTTAATGCATTTCCCTTTAATGTTGCTTGGAATAGCTTTAATTTTTGAGCATTGGAAATGTAATCATAACTTTTACATAATATGTCAAACTCGAAAAGAAATTCATCAGGATATTCAAAATATAAACCATGAAAGTCAGGTAAAGCTGAAAGTGGGATATTCTTCATGGGAGCTACTCCTCTAGGGAGATCACCAATAGGGAATCCTAAGGTAGAAAAAGAGTTTTCATCTTTTACCTTTGCTTCAAGACCTGCCTGTTCTTCATGGTGTAGTTTTTCATTATACTCATCCATGGTTTCTTCTGTTTGTTCCCCTGCTGCACTTGCCCAATCCTCAATGTTTTCTACTGGTTTCTCAACTGTCTCAGGGCTCCAAATCTCTTTCCCCATTTCAAAGTTCGCTTGAAAGGAAGGTTGAGGATTTGTTTTTCGAGAGTTTGGTCATTGAGGAACAACAGAATCAGATTTTGATATAATCTGGTCGATGAAGGTCTTTCTTCCTCCTCTTCCTCTGGCCCTTCCACCTATAGGGTCAATTTCCTTGGGGGGTCTACGTCCTCTCATGCAATCTGTGCATCTGAAAGAAAAATGTAAATGATTTTGAAATCTATAATTGCCTTCCCCGGCAACGACGCCGAAATGTTGGTTACTATAATTGCTTTAAACAATCAAGTGTTACATAAATTGTCAACCCAGGGAAGTCTGTTTATTTCAAAGGCAATCACACACTGTATATGCTCAATCTCAAAAGCAATATAGAATTGAAGTAAAAGTACACTAATCACACCTTGCTTGAACAGACTGAATTTCTACTTTGGATTAAAAGCAATCTATTCATTGCAGAGTTGTAAGATTCAAAAAGAAATAACTATCAGAAGAATCTTGGATTACATCAAGAAATAGCAACCTAGGAAAAAAAAACTTTTCAACACACTGTAGAGATGATTAACTATTCTGTAACAGAGAACAAGACCATATTCCCCAAAGTAGAAATCTTCAACACCTGTCTCTGAATATCACACTTTCATAACCTCATCAAACAGAATCACCAATCAGAATGATTAACAATTACTGAAGACTAACTATCTTGTAGTAGAGAACATGACCCTATTCCTCGAAGCAGGAATCTTCAGCACCTGTCTCTGATTATCACACTTTCATAAACTCGGAATTACCAATCAAAATGATTAACAGTTACCTAGGAATGAATTGTATGAAAACAATGTAACAATCAGTGGAAGCAGAGTTTCAACAAAACAGAGTTTAACAGACTTTTAACAAGGTATGAATTAAACCAATACTAACATACTACAGAAACTAATGGGGGAATCTTGTGAGGAAGGTGGGCCCTTTCCTTCTCACAAGATTCCCCAGAAATGAAAGAAACTAAGAAAAAATGCTCAAAATGATTTTTTTATTCATCTGTCAAATGTGTCAAGTTACAATATCCAGCATGAACACGCTTCTTCTCTCTGATATGTCTCTAGATAAGCCTCTCGTCCCCCCTCTAATGTCGATTTCCCACTATTTAAAGAGGAGAATCCTCTTAATACAATTGATCATAAAATTACATGTGTTCATACAAATCCTATTCTTAGTCTGATCTAATCTTCTATGCGGGAATAGGATATTCTGATCTCTCATAGGAAAATGTTGTTACAGTAGTTGGAATGGTGCGAGCTTGAGGTGCGTCTGTTGTGGTCGGTGTAACGACTTCTTTATTTATCTTCTTATTACTGCTATTTGTATACTATTTCAGCATCGCAAATCACAGACTGTTTCAGCAACGGGATTTGCGTTCTGTTTGACTGTTTCAGCAACGTGGTCTCAAGCAGCAACGATGGTTGGTGTTGGCTTAAGGTATGGCTGTTGCGGCCAGTGTAACATCTCCTTCTTGTTGCTGCTGTGTGAAATGTTGTTTCAACATCACAAATCATAGACTATTTCAGCAACGGGATTTGTGTGTTGTTTGACTGTTTCAACAACAGGTCTTCAAGCAGCAACAATGTATAATCTACAGTTCAAACTATTTCAGTAACTACATATTTTTGATCAATGGCTAAGTATGAGAGTAATGTAAAATTACATTTAAAACAAATTAAACATATAGCAAAGAGAAGAAACGTTATATACCTTTGGAAAAATGGGTTAAGGTGATAATGTAGTCTTAAATGTGAGTGGGAAAATGATGTAATGATAGCAAAAAGTATGAACAAAAAGGTACATTATAGGGTCCTAACAAAGACTAGGTTGACCAACCAACTGAGGATAAACTCCAAATCCTTGTTAATTCCATCCCTCAATGAGAAACAATTAATTATAATATAAGATCAAGACATTCGAGAAGATCCCTCTAGGTTTACCAACATGGAAGAAATGGCCATCCGTACTTTGAAGGAAACACCAATATGCAAGACCAAAAAGAAGAGAAACAAGGGACATGGCTCTGGAATTAAGATTTATTATTTGGAAATAGAGTACACCATAGAGCTAGACCTAGAGAAATATTTAGAAGAGACTGGTCTAGAAAGAGAGCATGTCCCAGAGCAAGTTTTATAAGAGACAAAACCAGAGGCAAGGGGGGAAATGTTGAGGGTACATGAACCCGTGAAAGACAACATTAGAAAAAAAATTGAGAAGAAGTCACAGTTTGAGATGAGACCTAGTAACACTAAGCTCTCCATTGATCTCAATGGTCCTACTGTTGAGGAAGAATATGATCTTAAAATTGAGAACCGAGTGGGAACTTAGATGAAGCCTAAATTTCAAGGTAACAAGGAAATGGAGGAAAATAAGCAACAGGTGGAAACCCTCAAGCAACAAAATGACATTATGAGGAAACATATTCAAGAGCTACAACAACAATATCAAACACTTGAGATGCAACATTCAAAATTATAGAGAATTTACAAAAAGGTTTATGAAAAAACACCAAAATACCTGCATGTTCCAAAAGGAAATCATCTAAGTCTATTGTTGTCAACAAGTAAGAAAACATGAATCCTATGCAAGTTTTATTCCAGTGTCGAAGTAACTTCTCTAGTTAGTATCATATGTGTGTATCCATGCAAAGTCAACAACAAGTTCTAGCCTTTGAATAGATTTTTTGCAACTCCTACACTTTAGTTATCAACAACGACTCTAGTTTCAGTTAGAGAATGTTTTTCTTTAGTTTGAGATATTATAGCCAATTGTAATAAAATGTATTTTTGATAAAAACAATGTTTTTTTAGGTTGAGTTTATGGGCCCAAAAAATAGGAGTTATCTGTACAAATTAACATCTAAACTCTACTTCACTTAATGTAAAGAGGTGTCCTTGAAAAGTAATCATAACTAATGGTGAAGTTTAAGATCTACATATCTAAATATAATGAACATATTAACCCTAGAATTTAGGATCTGAGATAGAAATTCAAATCCCTTTGGTGGATAAATAGAATAATATGGGAATGTAAAAGGGTTCAACTTTTTGGGGCGTATCAAGCTATCAGGGTATAGATTGGGCTTATGAAGTGTAATATCTTCAAACTTTTCTACCCAGTAAATATAATTTCGGGTGAACGAACTGTCTTTCTCAATATTGATTTTTTTTTCTTCTTATTTGGATGCATGCTTAATGTTATGCAAAACAAATATTATTTCACTTTGATCTAATGCTTAAAAATTGTTGAGAAATGTACTCCAAGTATTGTTTTAGGTTTAATGCAATGTGTCAGATCTAAAATTTCTAGCTGCAAGTGACAAATTGTATCATTTTCAGTGTTCCTTTTCTAGTTTTATATCTCTTATTTGCTACACCAAAATGCATGCCACTGGATAAAGGAAACATTGTAGTGAATATTGTGGAACAATCCAACTAGACCCATTCCCTTGAAGCTCATCCATTAGTTGGCCATCAAAACAAATAAACCAAACTTATAAAAACAAATCATCCCAATAACTGAGGTGTCCTAGATCTTCCCTTAGTAGCCAGTTGTAGACCTTAGGACCAGCATGCTACATGCTAGGCATTATCCACCAAACAATTCTGTGTAAGGCCTCAAAATGTCCTCGGAAGTTTGGGACCCAAAAAACTATAGAAAACGTTCCAGGATGTGGAACCATTTTGAATTAGTGTAATAGGTGGGTGGTCACCAATATCCACTTGGATCATTCCTCCCCCTTTAGGAAGAAATTTTCCCCATTGCATCAAGTTCCTCCATCATATGAGGAAATTTTTGTTCAAGCTAACTCCTACCGAGCCACTTGTCTTAGTGAACAAGTTACCCCACTTTGAAAACTTGGTGTCCATGATCTGATAAACTATCACTTGTTAAATGCAGTCAATATTGAGTTCTATATGGGCCAAGTGCTCGACCATGTCTGAAGTGTCTAGGAGGGGTGGAAAATATGCTCAAAGTAGTTCCACATTAAATAGGGTCCAAGCCAAGGAAAGGGGGAATAATTAATTCGAAAGTATCATCACCCATATCCTTGGTGATGGTGTAAGTCCCATATCAGGGTGGGTGGATATTTCGATGGGGTCCTATAAGGAGATCCTTTTTCAAATGAAACCATACCTTATCTCCCACCTAAAACTTGTGTGGTACCCGATGTTGATTGTGGAGATGCTTGTACTTGGAGTTGGATTTCTTCAAAATATCATGAACTTCTAGTTAGATGTTTTGGATTCATTCAACAAATTTGGCTGCTTAATCATCCTTAGTTTCAGTATCAAAGGACTCTTGTTTTGCAGCTATAATGGGTAGAGCTATGTCAATGGGGGCCAATGGATGGAATCCAAAGCACACATAAAAAGGGTTGTGTCCAATAGAGATATGGAGGGATCTATTGTAGCTATGTTGAACATAAGGAAGGCTCCCATCCCATGTGCATGGATGTTTGAAATTGTACATCCTGAGGATATGAACAATGATCATGTTGACTACATCTATTTTTCCATCAGCCTATGTCTAGAAGGCAATCAATTTGGTCATCTTGGTGTCCATCATCGACCATAAGCAGGACTACAAAGTACTCAAGAAAATCATGTCTGAATCTGAAATAATGGTCTATGGGAGCCCAAAATGAACCCAAACACATTGAAGGAAGAGCTAAGTGGTGGCCTCGGTTGTGATACTCTTCTTTGAGGGTGCCAAAGATACCATCTTAGAGAAATGATTAATGGTGATGAAGACATGATCATTACCCTTTTTGGTTGAAGTTAGACCGAACATGTAATCCATGGAGATGGACTCCCATGCTTTCTGTTTTAATGTGGCCCCAAAAAAACTTGGTCTTGGCTCCACCCTTGGTCACCTATCTTAGCTCCCAAGCAATATGAGACAACCCCAACACAAACTTGTGGTAGAATTTGGCAAGGCCCAAGAAGCTGCAAATCTCATTCAGTGCCTTTAGATCTAACCAACTGTGTATGACTTGGATGTTGGCTAGATCCATGTGCAAACCTTTCTCGTCCACGATGTATCCAAAATATTGGATTCTATGCATGTATAAGGAACACTTCTCCAAATTGGAATATAGCTTGTGTTGTTGCATGGTTCCCAAGACCTATTGAATGTGATTCAAATGTTTCTCCCATTTTTTTCTAAATATGAGAATGTCATCTAGGTATAAAATCATAAAGGGGTTTGTGAATGGCTGCAATATATCACCCATCATCCGCGTGAATGTAGTCAGGGAATTATTCAAGTTAAAAGGCATGACCAACCACTTGAATTTAATTTATTTAGACTTGAACATTGTCTTCCATACATCAATTTTCTCAATCAGCACTTGGTGGTAGCCCGACTTCAAATCAATCTTATTGAAAAAATTCGTTCCCTTGAGCAAATCTAAAATATCATCAATATAGAGGATTGGGTACGAATTCTTGAATGTGATGTTGTTTAGGGATTTGTAATTAATACAAAGTACCCATGTCCCATACTTATTCTGTAATAAAACAATTGGACTCCCACAAGGTGAGAAACTTGGTTTGATTTGGCCCTTTAGAATTATCTCTTGGATATAGAATTTTATTTCTTCATTCTCCATAACATAACACTTATATACAGGGTCGTTAGGTAAATTAGAAATGGGTTTCAAATAAATTGAGTTCTTTAATTAACAATGAAAAGACACCCCAATAGGAGAGGAAGATACATGTTTGTGCTCTTCTACTATCTTTCCCACCCACTGTTGTTTTGTAGAGAGACCTCATGTAGAGGTTTTGGTGGTTGCAGTGACCTTCTGTTCACCTTCTGATTGGACCATAAAGAGGAAAAATATCCCAAACTAAAATACCATATTTCTACACTACAACATGGAGATAAAAGAGACTGTATTGGTTGGGGCTACCTTTGGTACCCTATAAAGTTGACCTCCCAAAGTAATAATGACAAAATGGGACCTAGATTCATAAACAAAATGATGCTTCCACATATATGGTTGTCTTAAAATAACATCACAAACTTAAAGGGGGGAAACATTACACAATACTTCATCCTTGAAGGGTTTTATGTCGTAGTATAGGCAACATTGTTGGTTTAAGCAATTGATTTTCCCTTATTGAGCCAACCTATGGTTTATGGTTGAGGGTTCAATGACATTGTTAGGTTCAACATCATGAAGACCTCTGTTGATATAAGGTTATTTTGGCTACTGTTGTGAGAAATGAAATAGAGTGGGGTCCTCTTCACCAACATCTATGAGTGTAATAGGCACTGACCTTCTTTAAGATCCTTTGGTTCCTCTTGCTAGACCTTTTTGGTAGTGATGGTGACACTAGATTCAACATCAATGATGTGTTTTCCCTTATCTAGTTCTGAATTAGAGTATGATTCATCATCCAAATATGAGGATTTTGTTTCAACCAATAATGATTGTTAGGAGAAACAATCATCAGTGTTGTTCCAAGGGATTTTGTGGAAGTCAGACCACTTTCTAGTGCCCTTCCTCGACTTCTTGTTACCATTATTTTCTTATGGATTGGAATTCATTTCCTGGGGTTGTCCATCATTACTCTTCCCTTTTCTCTGGGAGTTAGGCCCACCTTTACCATCGATTTGAAGAATTGAAATCCCACTTATTATTTTTCTTGAACTTTTTCTCAATCTTGATAGCATATCAATACGACGCTCCCCGTGGGGAGATGTCAAAGAAATCCATATATGTGTGTGTGTGTGTGTGTGTGGATGTACCTAGGTATTCCACTGCGATACTTCAAAACCAGGTGTCTCTTAGATTCTTTAATACCTAACTTTGTGCATAATGCACAGAAGATGTTGGTGTATAAAATTTAACTTGGACCTTCAATGGAATCGCACCTACAAAGTGATTCTTGGTTAAAATTTCCTATGTTTTTGTTGTTGGAAATCTTTGAAGGAGATGGGAGAAATTATCCATCATCTCGTTCTTTTGTCGCATGAGGTATTCCTTGAGAAACAGTTTGATCGGATCTCCTACTTTGTTATATCTTGTTTCTTCTACCATAGGAGGTTTCTTGGGCTCTCAGGAGTGTTCTTCCTCAAGCTAAGACAGTTCAAGACCCAACTCTTGATAACCTAACCTCAATGGGGACATGCATAGAGAAACAACAAAGAACATATTTCTCTGATACTACTGATCCAGATTATATTGAGAATGAAATCAAGGAGGAGATATAAAATAGAAATACACATAGATATTGCAAGAAACATAGTAATACAATTAAACTCATATTCTATTAATGATTCTTTGGAATACAAAATACTGTAAAATGCAAAGCACACAAGCTATATGGAATGGTGGTAGCCTATCCCTAAAGAGAGAGATGTGTTAGCTATGACCATTCTCAAGAATATGATTACAAAGAGGATGAAAAGGAATTTTAACATAAAGCATAAATGAGAAAAAAAATAAACATTCAAAACCCTAACCCAGAACATGAAACACCAAAAGGTTTGTGGGTCCTATTGTAGTTAGTTGATGCATCAAATTCTTGGGGGCATAAATTTTCATAGGATCTCTTTTTTGGGAACTTGGTAGCCCATAAAAAATGCCTAGTCAATAAGTACATCTTTTGAATGGCATAACGTATTCCTTCACCTACATGTTAGGCGTTGTCATTCCATAAAAACTTCGTTTAGGGCCTCAAAATGACCCCAAAAGTTTGGGACCTGGAAAACTATAGAAAAACTGCCAAGATGTGGAACCATTCTAAATTAGTGGAACATGTGGGTGGCCACCAGTATCCACCTAGACCAATATCCTATAATGTGAAAAAATATAACAAAGATGTTGTTTTTCTCTAGTTCTGTCCAAAAAATAAGAATGATGTTCAACCATTAAAACTAGGAGTAAATGACAATCTCCTAAAAATAATTCCAATTTGTAGATCTATAAGACTGGTAAAAAGTGCAGTATATAAAAATGTTAAACATAATATTTCAAAGGGTCCATTCTTCGAATATCATTCAAAGTTACTAACATCCATGAGCTTGTCCATGTGTCATCCTTCCTTATCACTCCAAAATCCTTGAGTGTCCTATGTAAACATGTTGATAGTTTGCTTAATGTTAGTATTGACTCTCTTGAGATCAATATTGGCATTTTATCAGTGGTAAATTTTATGATTTCCATGTCAGCAACATCCTTTTTGTCTCTCATCATGGATAAGGCAATGAATTTATTCATTACCCAAAAGATACTTACAGTTATGGCTAGTAGAATTTTCCTTCTTCATAATAGCTAGATTTCAGAATGGGGTTTGCGAGTGAACTTTCTATCCATTTCAATATGATTTTGGAATCTTTCCCTGACCCTAATATCCATCTTTTTAACCCTTTTCTTATGACCCTAATCTCCATTTGTTCAACTACTCTACATGTTTTTAGAAAATAAAACAGCATTTAACTATTTTTATGGGGGAATTTTCGCTTTGGGGACTGGAGGCATGTGTGCCCTAAGAATGTAATGTGGTAGTTGTTTGATTATAATAGGGATAGTATAGGTTTTTTTATAACATTTAGTTTTCTGTTGTATGTTTATGTTTCTAATGGAATTAGAGATAATGGAGTGTATATGTTGTTGTGTTGTATTTCCTGATAGGAAGTCACCTTATTTTTTGCTATTTGATTCATTAAGACAACAAATTGTGTGTACATGTGTGTGTATGTGCACACTTGAGAAAATAGAGTTGCAGTAAAACTGTGTTTTTTGTGTCAGTTTGGTATCAGAGAAAACCACAATGCTTGAAGGGGAATCCATGTAACACCCCAGGTTTTGAACTCTCATTTTAAATAATGTATTGTTACAATGTTGAGACGCTAGAGTTCCCAAACAATTATTAAAAGGCCAATGTGACCAAGACATGTAATGTTTTTGTCATTATTAATAATAAATACATGGTTGGTTGCTAGACAGACAAGGACTAGAGTTATAGAGGGCTATGATTCCACAAGAGAGGGGGATTGAGGGGCTAAGTGTTTATTCCTATTTTAATTACCCTTTTTGTATAAGGAAGGGGATCGGTTACGTGATATTCTTAGGGAAGTCTAGGAGGTTCTTGATTCCCCATGAGAGATACTTAAACCCATCCTTGGTCTGATTGTGGGGTTGGTCGTTGGTTGTTGGTCGATGGTCGTTGGCTCTTCATCTCCTTCCCTTCTGCGTTTTGTACCATTATTTTCCTCATGCCCTTCCATGCACTCATTTACCCAGCCATTGATCCCTCCTCACCTGTGTCTCAGCCTGGAAAAGGGAAAGGAACTGCTGAGAATTAGCCACAGGTTAGTTGGTTGTAATGGTCACTAGTGCAGTCCACCCATGAATTGGGGCCTGCATGTCTCAGATGTGTTGGCCTGTGTCCTGTTTTTCTCACAACTACGAGTCCTGAGATTTCCAGCATTGAGATTCTGGACTAGCTGTGATGGAGGCCCCAAAATAGGAGAAGGACTGCCTGAGGGACTGCGTGTCAGAGAAGGGTGGAGGTCCATTCTCTTGGGTGGTACAGGCTAGGTAGAAGAGAGTTGGGTACTTGGATTGTTGTGGGTGTTGGGAAACCTGTGAGATCTTGACAGCTGAATGGTTTGGGAACCAAAGTACACTCTGGAACCATCCTTTTGGATTCATAGCCTTGGCTCAGGGGTGACATTGCTATTGAGATTTGGAGTAGTGGTGTCTAGGGTTGTGTGGAACATCCTTGGTCTGCAGCCAGTTGGTGTCACCTTTTTATAAAGATAAGTGCTCTCTGTTGTGTTATTATTATCTGTGTATGAATGTATTTCACTGTGTATTTTAATTATCGTCTAAATAAATCTTAGATTATGCATGATTGCTGGAAATTGTTGTGCATGTCATTAAAGTCTTTTATTTTATGCATCCTTAAATTTTCAAAAGGTATCGGTAAGAGAAAGAAGTCCAAGGGCAGGCTTGAAGGTAGCATGTCCCGACCTGTGGGTGGATGGCGATGTTATAAAGTGGTATCAAAGTATCTGGTTGAAACATCAGGCTGGTATGGGTTGGGTCTATTGGTCAAAGTCTCGTGGTTACAGATTAAAATCTGATCGTGGAGCTGAAAAGATCAGGAGGAATAGCATTGCAGAATCTATGCAGGAGATAGAACGTCAGAGACCCATTGTAAGGGGTTGGAAGGACCAACACCATCCCCTTCGAATTTGGGAGCGATCGCCACTATAGGATCAGGAGAGATTTGAGATCATTGGATCAGAGGATAGGTGAGTAGGGGTCGTTCGATGAAAAGGAAGCAAGGGTTAAGGTCACCACCATCAGATCCCATTGGAGAGAGCGATCAACGAACAACAGGCATTGTGGGGAACGAAGTTGCATAGGAGATAATTTCCCAAGGTGGTTCCGCAATCCAAACCACGGTTTCACTAAGGGGTTACATGTCAGTGTAAGGAGAATTCTGGGGTGAAAAGCGGGTTACTCCAAACCATCAATGTGTGCCCCTACAAATTGAAAGGCATGCAGTGATGTGACATGTTAGGTATTGAACATCAAAACTCTGTATAGATGAAGTAGTTTGGGGCCGTCCATAGTCAAGGAGAGATAGGTGGCACAAGATCCACAACTTCAGAAGTTTGTGGACGAGGAGGAGGTGAAATAGCCGAAGTAGATCCTGACCATCGATCACCAAGAGGTACATGTCAACAGATCAATAACTCTGGAGAAATCTATTTGAGAGGTTTTCAGTTGAGATTTGAGACTCTCGAAGCCCAGAGATTTGGAGAGCCAAAGTAAATATTGATCGTCTGATCATCTGAAATAGATTGCAGTCACCTGATCGTATGGAGTAAATCTCAAGCGTAGGTTCATATGAGGTGAATCTGGGTCATCTGATTCAGAAGAGACGTGGCATAAATACGTAGCTACCTTATAAATTGATGTTTTTTAGTAAACAAGGTAAACTGGTACTGGTCCCACTTCCCCCGGCCCTGAGATGAGCTTATCCTGAAAACTACCTTAGACACTGATACATATTCTCCTTATTTCTTATATAAGATATAATGCCATATGTTGTGGTGGATTCTATTGATATCTAGTGATCTGGGACTGGATATTTCAATGGGACAGTATCTGCTACAGGAGACTCTGCCATTGATTACTTCTCCACTGGTTCAAGTTCATCGGGTCAATCAAATGATGGACTTTAGTGTAACGACCCTTGATTATTAACCATAATTAATTTAATAATAATCCTAAAAGATTAACTAAAACTGTATTTATATCTTAAAATAACATTTCTAATAGGATATTATTAAATAGTGTTCATGATGGTTAATGATTGATTTAATTATTAATTAATTAATTAATTAATTGAGTATTAAATTAATGGTTAATAATAAAAATATAATACTAATTTAAGTTACGTTCCCGTAAATGGGATAAGGCATTTAATAATGG
>JASDQU010105108.1:16759-35947 GCA_032191745.1 Picea mariana
TTTATTTATTTCAAACTGTCTATTATGTTTTTTTTCAAAAGAAGTTTTAGGTTATGTAGAGCACATGATACAAAATTGGTGCACCAATGTGTCGTATCTAAGTGAACACATCATTAAGGAAACATATCTTGCATGTATAACTCTGTGCTATATTAGTGGTATGTACATTGATGCATTTTGTTAGTGTCATTGCCCTAATGCATATTTGTTGTGTTGGTACATTGTTGCATGTATATGGTATAAAAGCACCAAATACTATTTTTCGAAAAAGGGATTATAATATCAATTTCCCTTTGCTTTATGTAGTCCACTTGGATATTCTAGTTGTGAACTATTAATCATGTGGTAGTTAGGTTTATTTTCCAGTGATTTTTTAAGTATACATGCTTCAAAACACATTGTTGTTTATGGCTTAATTTGTTTATGAAACAATAGTAAAACAAGTAAAAGTGCATTTCATACCATTTTTTACTTTTTCTTAATATATCTTTACGTTTCTTAATATATATTGTGTTAAATCTTTGTACTTTCTTTGTAATAAATATTTTATTATACAAGTCTTATATATCAATATGATGGTTGATAAAAGAGGGAAACAAATACACTCCAACAAATTCATGGAGAATGCATAGAAAAGAAAAAAAAATGGAACTTTAAAATTAAATATATAAGTAATGTATTTTGAAATACCTGTGGTATTTAAATGACATGTAGTGGTTGGCATGTGTCTTGTAGAACAAAAGCTTTAAAACTTTCATATTATATTTTTATTGAAATTTATAACAATATTAGTTAAGAAATTTCAAAGTTTTGTAATCACAGGTGCCAAAGATTGTGGTGAATACACTAGAATATCTTTCTAGTGTATTTATCAAGGATATATTTCTAAGAATATAAGGGACTAGAATATCTTTCTAAGAAGAAAATATTTATCAAGGATATAAATGATGATGAATTGGTCCTCAGTGCATCTAGAGTGGTGTTGGAAGTTCATGAAAGGGGGGGAATGTTTTTAGAAGATTACAAGGAAATTGGTGGAAAGAATCTATCGACATACTTTTCACTTATAGTGAAAATATCAAATAGAGGAATCCAATAATCATATTGTACATTGCAAAAAATAAGTACAAAGTAATGGTCAATGAGATTTATGAGACTTGCAATACAAAAATCATGTAATAACATAAAAAACATTGAGAAGATATTCATAAGAATATTAATTGATGTATGCTTTCAACATCATTTGTTATTGTTTTGTAGGAAGATTGAAAATATTAAAGATGATGTATGAAATGATGTATGGAATATGCCAGTAGGGATGCCCAAAAAAGTGTAAAAGGAGATTGTCAAGGAATTAAAAATAATTAAAGTGTGGGAAGATATAAACCATCAACACTAGGAAACAAATGTAACCATATATTTTGGATGTGTAATCATTGAATTTTTGCTTGGAATACTAATTTTCAATTATTTTATTTTTGCAGGAAAGATATTGAAAAGGAATTGATTTCAAACATAAGACAAGAGAACAAGGAAGAAATGGGCTGATTTCAAAACTTGTGAGTGATAGTTGAATTTTCCTACTAGTGTCTGGTATCCCCATTTTGTGGGATAACTAAGGAAATGATGTATCAAGGCCCTTAGGTTGCAGATATGGAGTGTTGAGAGACAACTTGACCAGCAATGTCCACTTGCACAAATGGAGACCCACCTCACCACCACGCTCCACGTTGATCATGACGGTATCCACCACATCAGTTGGCCTATGGAAGACATTGGGTCTTACTCCATGAGGTACAAGTCAAGTATTATGGTGAGTGTTATTTCAATATTTGAGGCATTTGATTTTGTTACATCTATTATTGGTTTTGATTATGTGACGCATGCTTGGACATTATGTTCTTTGTCATGTTTTACCTTGGTGGTTAACATTGTGCCCTAGTAAGTGGTTCACCCTTAGGGATAGGGTTTCTATTGGGAGGTCCTCTTGATGAGTCACCGTGCCATTCCTGACCATACTTGTCACTTTCCACACTTCATCACCTCATATCCTTACCTTTTGGGATTTTTGGGTGTACTGACCCAAGAAGGGGTTGCCCCTCATTTCATGGGAAGAATGGGTTGAAGGCCTAGAGGCTTGTAGTTGGAAAAAAATAAAATCCAAACCATTAACCTTCTAGATGTCTTCCCAGGGATATCGAGGAAAATAAAAAATATCTCATAAAAAATTGATGGGACCCATCAAAAAATAACTAATAGCAAATGCCAACTAGGGAGGGGCATGTGTGGGCACTAGTTTTAATGCTTAGGTAGAAGCCCCACACATGTTTCCAATTTGGAGAAGCATGATGTGACCAGGGAAGAGTCAAGGTGGGTACAATTTTTATTGCTGAGGTAGAAGCCCCACCTTGGCTTCAACCTAGAAACATCCTAAAAATAATTAAATGCAATAAATGGGCTTGGAAAAAGGTTGCATTGAAAACAAGGGTGCAACACACCCTCTACAAAGGCACCCATAAATGAGACACTACAACCCCTTGTATGTCACGAACCCCATGCCCAAAAGATTTTCCCTTCATCCATGACCCATCACCCACATGATTTAGAAGGAGGTCCCCTCGGGAAACACCCCTAAACTTGAGCGACAATTCACCCAATAGTTCATTTTGTCAACCCTCCCATACTCAAACTTGGTAAATTGAATAGGTTCTTTGAGCATTGGTTTATTTTGATGAAGTAGTTTGGATGTACATGCTTAGGCAGATATATTCTTGATTTGATTTACTCATCATGATTCTTTGACTTGATATCCTTGGAGGGCGTATCCATTTGTTTTTGCAGGACCCAGCTGGTGGAGAGTTTTGGAGGAACAAGCCTTGCTTGGGCTTCCATGGGGATTCAAGCCCACAAGTTGGATGTCAAGGGCCCACATACTAGATCTCAGAGACATGAAGTTGGAGGCTTACATGGAATCATGGAGGACCTAACCTAGCCCCTACCACTCAAACGTTTTTCTTGAAGGACGAAAAATGTCACTTTCTTGAGGCTTGACGTCATAAAGGGGCTAGGGTTTGATGGTGATGGAGTTTCTACTTGACACTTGGCATGTTTTGGTGGGAGGAGACTTGAGGAGGATATAGCGCATGATAGGCAGGATTTATTAGCCCCAAAGACCTCAACCTTCCACCCCAATGACTTGCTCAAAAGGTAAAAATGTCACCCTTGGAGGGGTGACATCATTTTAGGGTTTTCTTTCATGCGCAAAAGTAAAAATTAAATAATATTATTTTTGTGAAGGGGAAAAATAAGGGTTGTTTCCACCTTATTTTTTGTTTACCCTAAATTATGTGTACAAACAATGTTTAAGACATTTTGTATAAATGGAGATCATTTGAATCTCATTTCATAACGTAACTCTCCCATTGTGACAAGTACTTGGTTGAAATCATCGTTATGCTTGAATATTCTTGATGTTTATCTCTTGTGCAAATGCTTGTTGGGGCTATATCTTGGTGATTGGATGATATAAGGTGGTGCACACCTCTTGGAGGCTTTCTTTCTTGCTATTGGATGGTAATTGTCTTGGTAAACTAGGGTTTGATCTCTCTCTTTCTTGGAATTGGTAAGGAAAAAGTTGCAATTGTTAGTTATTTATTTCTCTTTCTTGGTTATTTTTGGTTGAAACCCTAGGAGGAGTATGTTGGATCCACCCTCCATTAAGCTTCATCTAATTTTCTAAGTTTACAAGTCATTTTGCAAGGGTTGCTAGGAGGAATACGAGTGTGTATACCCTCCTAGATTTTACCCTAGGGAGTAACATGATTTACACACCTAGAGACCTTGTTGATCCATATTGTGTTTAAAGACTCCATTCACCCAAATATTAAAGGCACTAGTCATATTTTTGCATTGGAAATATAAAATACTTGCCTCGATAAACGTGAAATTTCATTCTCTTGAGATGGTCTAATTTGGATTCAATTCTATGTTTTATATGCTTGGTTGAGCCAGTAGGGCATCTCAATTTTAATTATTCCTTGCTATTGTTATAACATTTCATCTGCAGCCATTAGGGCTACAGAAACCCTCTTACATTTTCATTCATAACTCACTACTCAACCAATTAAAGTTGCTAAACGTTTCCCACATTAATCTACTAAGGCTAGTGCACTTTTTGGGTGGATTGTTGCAAGTTTTGATGGTTGATTTATATTTTGTAATAACTTGTTTGTTACAGTCATAAGGCTGATCATTATTTCTGCTAAACTTGTTTACAACAGCCTTACATTGTTGCTAAAGTTGTATGCTATCTTCTTGAGCTAAACTAGTCAATTTACAAGCTTGTCTCTTGTACTTTTCACTAAGCTTTGTTGGCACAGGGGCAGACCCAGGGTTCAATGCTACAACAATGCACCAACAAAACCCTAACTACTGGCCTTTTTGGAAACACCTTCGAAGAAGATGAAGTCTCACCCGAGGTAGAGGCAGGGGTGGTTGTAAGAATCTGATGTCTGCAACCTTAGCTGGGACACAAATCTGTGATTGTAATACTTTAATAGAGCACTTGGCAATTATAGTTCATCAACATTCACCTTTAGACAAGAAATCCTGTTCGGAAAACTCTTAGATTACTTCTTCGTTGACATGTCCCTCTAAGCATTGTTCAACTATAATTACGAATTTCTCTAGTTCTTCTCCTCGGCCTTCAATCTCTGCGAATAGTTGGCAAGCCTCATCCTGTATTGGTTGGAGATTTTGAGTCACTTCCATGAATTTTCTCTAAATGGTGTGGACTTGTTGTTGAGCAGTGTGTTGTTCTTGGGATCACTTCATCATCTCAACGGCTGACAGGGGCTTTAACTATGCCTGTATTGTTTATGCTTGTTGCTTTTCCTCCTGGAGTTGTGACTCCAGTGCCTTTAATTCAGAATCCTCAGTGAGTCTCTCATAAGTCTGGGCACTATGATCGCTTAGTTGTTTACATTCCATGGCAAGGGCCTTGATTCTTTCAACTGTGCTTCGAGCAATTGCTTCTCTTTGATCTCGTACATCCGGCAGAGTGTTGGGAACTATTCATAGCTATAAGTCTGTTATTCTTTGTTGTAGTTGTTGGATAGCTTCCATGAGCTACTCTACTTGATGTTCCACTCGGTCTTTTGCCTTTGGATCTAAGCCCGTCACAGAGCTAAGTGCTCCGTCGACTGCTTCTTTGACTTCAAGTTGTTATGTGAGCAACTTTTATTTTTCTTTCTTGGCCTGCGCCCTCTGTTCCTCAAGCTTGGCTTGAAGGTCCTCCTTCTCCTTTTGTGAAACCCAACGTTTCTCTACCATTTCTTCCTGGGATTTTTTCAGGGCTGTTATGTCCTGGTCTTTCTCAGCTTGTGCTTGAAGAAGGTGAGCTTTGGTCGCATCAGCAATTCTGCAGAGTTGGGCAGGATCATCTCCCAACTCTGGTTCTTCTGAGGGCGAGGGCGTAGTGGATACTGTGCAGCTGGATTGAAGGGCCTATTGTACCCCTCTAAGTTCAACCTCGATTCTATCATACATCTCCTCCTACTTGGCTTCATGTTTCTGCAATATGTCATGCGAGGCATCTACTATAGCTGCGATGATGAAGTCGAAGTCATCTACAGTGAGCACAATCTGCATCTTAGTCAAGGTGGCTCTGGATTTCTTTCAGGAAGTGGGTTTCGTGGGGGAAACCTTCCTTTTCTTCAAGGGATCAACCTCATCAACATGATCCTTAGGTAGTGTTACTTCGCCTTACTTCTTTTGATCTTCTCTGCCATTTGTCTTTTCTACTTCGCCATCACCCCCTCGGCCAGGTGATACTGAAGCAGTTTCTTCTAATGCACTGCTCAAGTCTTGGACTTCTTCAGTCTTATTTCTTCTATTGGTTCCAAGTGTGTCATGTTCTTTGTGAGCAGCCTTCGAGTTGTCTAGTTTGGGATCAAACATCTCTGCAGGATCAGCGGGGCTGAGGAGCTCTGCAGACCATTCCTTGGTTATCTCTTCGAGGTCCTCCTCTATGAGCTTATAGTATGACTGAATCTCCTCTTTATGTTCATCTGCACACACAATGATATAGATGAAGTGTCGATCTACACGGAACTTCATGAGAGGTCTGAGCCGGTATAGGGTGTTTAGCATCATGCAAGGGACAGCTTCGATGGCCTTCTTCATTTGGAGATAGTATGTGTGATAGATCACGTTTGACTGCCACTGTTTTCCCATATCGCTCGAGTACCAGAGTGTGGTGAACTTCACAGTGAGCAGCTTGAATGGCTTGATGTCTGGGAAGGTCACACCTTCTGGCATCTCCCAAGTGGTAAATGCGATGAGGATCAAGAGCTAGCTAAAGTGGAACTCATAGCCCTGATCCTAAGCTTTGTAGTAGTCTAATTCTAGCCGGTTGACCAAGTACTTCACCCAGTTCATTTGGAGTCCTTCTACACATTTCTCGGTGAGGTCAACATCGAATCCTGTGACCTGTGTAGGTTTTTTCTTTCTTACGAGCTTTCCTGCGATCAACTGGCAAGCCAGGCACACTACGCCATTCAGTATGGAAGCTAACTTGTAGCCTTGCATCCTCTTTTCTACATCGCCATATGTGTCTTTGATATTTTGTGCCAATGCATGATATATAGCCTTGTCTGGGTAGAAGTCCTGTGGGTCGAGTCCCTGCATGCTCAATCTGGTGATCCTATAGATCAACATCGGATCGACTGTGATGCATCGGTCTAGCCATAGGTATTCACCATGGTAACATGAGAGTAGGAGATTAACACACGCATTAACCTCATGGTGCCTTCCAAAGTGCAGAATCTTCATTACATTCAAGAGGGTGGACTATGCGAGGTTTATAGTCCACGGGTCGATGATTATTTTCGAGTTCTTCCCCTTCATCCTGGTCAAGTATTTGTAAGGAGTGAGCATAATATGGTTCTTGCGGTCTCCTAGGTTGAAGTCGTTGAACTTCAATGTCGCGATTTTATCCTGCTGCGTTCTAACTGCATGTATCCCCTTCGGGAGGTACACAGTAACCATGGTGTAATCAAAGTCCCTCGGGACACTGTCACAACTCACCACGTCGACCAGAGGTGTGATGTAGTTTGGTAAGATGGTCGGTAGTAACTTCACATTGGCTAGGTCATCTTTGTGCTTGGTTCTCTTCTCTTCTATCGGTTGGGATGGTCCAGATACATGAGTAGTCTATGGATAGGCTTGCACTCCTCTCATCAATGATGCTTGAATACCTACATATATTACTTTCTCGGCCATGAGATCGATGAGAACATCTTCGATGGATTTCTCTGCGGCACTAAGCTTGTCCGACATACACGCTTAGAAAAAATAACTCGAGTCGATGAATGAGTGTGCAATGTGATGGAACAGGTGTCTATCTCAATAAACATAGCACAGTAGAAATGATTTGGCTTGGATACAATTCGCAAAAGTGTTCTCGGTGCAACAATCGACAAACTAAGTAGACAAGATGTAATGGATCTATCCAACAGATGAGAGGTCTTCATCAATGTGGTTTTATCTGTTGTGGCATGGTTCCAATGATCTGATGGCAATTCTTCGGGCCATTAYTGTTGTTCTAACCATTCGGGTCATCGGGCTAATGGTTATAATGCTTCCAACAACTATATCGCTTCGCCATGGCGAAGTGCCATGTTGCATTGTTCTAATATCCTAGCGAAGTTCCAATCTTGAAAAAMTTCTCTCTGCGAAGTCTCCTTTGGGACCTTCTGTAACTTTGCTCTCTTTTTACTGAGTTTTCTAGCCTTCTTTCCGGTGATCTTCATCTCGGTATTCCTTTTTCCATTCTGATTCTTATCTCCTTTTGGCATAGTAAATTTGCGTTGTTGAGATTCTTTCATAGGGTCATAGAGTAGTACATCTTCTCTCTTTGGGGTAGGTACTTTAGTCTTCTGTGAGTCTTCTTGTGTTCTTTTAACCTCAACATCCAAGTTTCTGGTTCTAAGTAGGTTCAATCTGTTCTCTTGTTCTTCAATCAAGTGTGCTATCCTCCTAGTCATGAAATCTTTTAATTCTTTCTTCTTCTGCGCTAATACTTCCTTTTCTTTTCTTCTATCCTGATCCTTTTCAATCCAAGGTTGTTGAAATAATGTAACTGCAAAGAGTATTCTTATTATTATTGATATATTATTCATAGGATCAATCCCCATTGTGGATTGATCATGTCGGATATTGTAATAGGACCAAATCCCCTTTTGCGGATTGGTCAAAAGACAATTGTAATAGGAAAAATAAGAAGTCGGCCCCAACAATTAATTAAGAGACCCAAAAATATAATAAAGGTGGGTTTACCCACCCAGATTGAGAAGTCATCCCTGCCGGTGAAGAGACACTTCACACGTGCCAGACTTGTATAAATAAAGGAGGCTAGCGCCTCATTTGAACACAACTCACTTGCTCAGTTTGAGAGACAAGTTCTGATCTATTACCGGAAAAGGAGAGAGAGAGTGGCACATATCTTGGAGAGGAATTTTTTTTTTAGCATAGAGATCTCTTGGCATTGTATTGGCTATCTATATTAAGGAATTTTTTGTTGGGTTTTCTTCCCCTAGAGGGTTTCCCAGAATAAATGTTGTGTCTCTTGTGAATGTGTGTTTCTCAGTGATCTTGTTCTTATGTTGTTGTTATCTATTGAAATGAAAAGAACTATAATAATGGCATAAACATTAACATGGTATCATATCCAACCTGAAGGAAGCATATTTCGCAAGAGAAAAATGTCACTGTTGCCATACCTGTAAATTAGGGTTTTTCAAAAGCGAAGCTTTTCAGCTTCAAAACCACCTAGAAAGTTGTGCCCTCCCCCAAGGATCATTTTGGCACCTTCATCACACCTTTTCAGTGGCTGGATCTCCTAGAAAGTGAAACCCTAGTTTCACAAAAGTACCAGAAGTACCATTCTAAAAAACCACAGATCAGATTTGAAGGGGGAAAAAATTGGATTTTCTCAGATCCAATCACACCAGGTAGCTCACCTCAGCCAAGCGCATCTCCTGGTAAGTTCATCTTTTGATTTTGAACAGTTTCATTTTTCGGTCATTTTCCTAGCTCTAGATAAAGATGCCTGCAAGCATTAAGCTTGTTGACAAGTTAGAAGGAGTGGAAAACTTCTGTGCCTGGAAGTATAGGATTGGCCTCATTCTTGAAGAGAATGACCTAGCAAGATTCATCAAAGACGAAGTACCAGAACCCGACAATGTTGTAGAAAAGACAAAGCATTAAAAGGACACAATAAAGGCCAAAAGAATCATTGCAGATTCAATCAAGGACCATCTGATCCCTTATGTGTCATCTAAGAAGACCCCAAAAGAAATTTTTGATGCCTTGACCAGACTATATGAAGGAAAGAACATAAACCGAAAGATGAATCTTAGAACTCAACTGAAGAATACAAGGATGCAGAAAGGAGAAATGATTCAGGAATACTTCTCCAGAATCTCAGAATTCAAAGAATAGCTAGAAGCTATTGGAGATACCATAGACAAAGACGAACTCATAATTATGGCCCTAAATCATCTCACAAGACCTTGGTATGCTTTCATCCAGACGATATGTTCTAGAAAGGAGAAACTGAAGTTCGACGGCCTATGGGAAGAATGCATCCAAGAAGAAACAAGAGTAGCGAATCATCAAGCGTTACTAGCCAGGGATGATGATCAAGCCCTAGCCACCCACACCAAAGGAGGAAGGAAGAAACCCTACTTCCAAAAGGAGACTCATAGAGAACCTCAACCATCAAACAAATTCAATAACAAAGAATCCCATCCAAGGAGATTTCAGAAGAAAGGACAATGCAAGGAAAGAGATCTCTCATCCATACAATGCTATCATTGTGATAATATGGGACACAAGGCAAATTCTTGTCCAGTCAGATGAGAAGAATACAAGAGGAAACATAAGAGGTAACATGCCCACATAGTCAAAGATGAAGAGCCACCTACAAAGATGATCAAGGACCATGTCTTGATCTCGGCCCTCTCAGGATCGGTAACACCTGGAGAGTACACATGGCTCATTGATAGTGGTGCATCAAAGCACATGACGGGTAAGAGAAGTACTCTCTCTTGTATTTCAGATAAGAATTTTTCTCAGAAAGTAACACTTGGAGATGATTACCAATATCCCATCAATGGAGTGGGAGAATCAAACTACAAGCTAGATTCAGAAAAATCAATAAAGATGAAGGACATACTCTATGTACCAGGCTTGAAGAAGAACTTACTTTCCATATCATCTTTAGACAATAAAGGCTATAGATTTGTCTTTATATATGGAGAAGTTCTTATGTGGGCTAGAGGAGAAACCATAAATGAAGCAATCGTCATTGGAAATGAAGAAAATGGATTATATAATCTAAAGGGTCACCCAGAGACTGCCATGACCCATGCCATTGAAAACTCATCCAAACTTTGGCATAGAATATTATCCCACATCAACTACAAGGCACTACCATACATATGAAAAGCTATCACAGGTTTACCAGAACTCAAGGTTGATCAGGAAGGCATATGCAATGGATGTGCAAAAGGAAAGAATATCGAGAACCCTTTTCCAAAGAGGGATAGCAAAGCAGAAGGAGTATTGGAACTCATTCATTCAGACGTGTGTGGCCCAATGCCATCATCCTCCATTAGTGGGTATGTATACTATGTATCATTCATTGATGACTATTCTCACAAGACCTGGATATATTTCTTGAAATCTAAAGATGAAGTATTCAGCAAGTTCAAGGAATTCAAAGCCTTGATAGAGAATCTTTCTGAAAAGAAGATTAAGATACTCAGGTCAGATAATGGAGAAGAATATACCTCAAAAGAGTTTGTGAACTTCTGCAGAGATGTTGGGATCAAGAGGGAACTCATTACTCCCTATAATCCTCAACAAAACAGTGTAGCTGAAAGGAAGAAAAGAACAATTATGGAAGCTGTGAAGACTATGATCCATGATCAAGATCTTCCTATGTGCTTATGGGAAGAAGCAGCGATGGTAGTTGTTTATGTGCACAATCGATTATCCCATAGCACACTTGGGTTCAAGACCCCGGAAGATATGTTCACCAGAAAGAAGCCAGAGGTAAGCCATCTCAAAATATTTGGCCGCCCAGTCTTCATACACATTTCGAAAGAGAAGAGAAACAAGCTGAAACCCTCCGGAAAGAAGAGAATATTTTTGGGATACTGTGAGGTCTCCAAGGCCTTCAGAATCTATATACCAGGTCACCGCCACATTGAGATCAGCAGGGACTAGCTTGAAGAAGTATATGAAGAGGAACCAGTAATTCCCAGGATTACAGAATCTGTGAGGGAAGTTCCCAGAGCTGCAGAACCAATGAGGGAAGTCGTAACTTCCCCTGATGAGGAAACTCTTGAAGACCATGATGTAACAGAATTTCAAGAACCTCCTCAAATGACCTTCTCCCATAAAATAAATCATGCTTGGGCAAGAGAGCTTATTCAATATGGAGAGAAGTATGGTGTTCTAGAAGGAACCTCAAGATAGGTGAAAAGACCAAAGCCATTCTCCAGTTACACGGCTTTGATGTGTGATATCCTAGATGAGGAGCCTACTTGCTTTGAAGAAGCCATTCAAAAGAAGGAATGGACAGATGACATGACAAATGAATACCAATCCATAATAAAGAACAATGTATGGGAAATAGTTCCTAGACCAAAAAGTAAGGATGTGGTATCATCAAAATGGATCTTCAAAATAAAACATGTTGCTGATGGAAGTATTGAGAAATATAAAGCAAGATTTGTCACTCGTGGCTTTTCCCAAAAGGAAGGCATTGACTATGAAGAGACATTCTCTCCTATGGCCAGATACACTTCAATCAAGACCATCATAGCTCTTGCAGCTAAGATGAAGTGGAAGATGCACTAGATGGATGTGAAGACAGCTTTCCTAAACGGTGTCATCGAAGATGAAGTATATATAGAGAAACCTCAAGGATTTGAGGTTGAAGATAGGAAGTCTCATGTCTGCAGATTGAAGAAAGCCTTATATGGATTGAAGCAAGATCTTAGAGCTTGGTATGGCCATATAGACAGTTTATTAACGAGCTTAGGCTTTACCAAGAGTAAAGAAGACTCAAATCCCTACTTCAAAATTATGGATAATGAGCCAGTGATCTTACTGCTATATGTGGATGACTTATTCTTAACTGGAGAAGAAAATCTCATCGCTGAATGTAAAAGGAGACTTGCCTCTGAATTTGAAATGAAATACCTTGGCCTAATGCATTATTTCCTAGGTCTTGAGGTATGACAGAGTCCAAAGAGGATCTTCCTTAACCAAGGGAAGTACACGGTCAAGATCTTAAAGAGAATCGACATGCTGGAATGCAAACCCATGAATACACCCATGGAAGCGAAGCTGAAGCTGTTGGTCGATATTTCGTTAGATTTGATTGATGCCACATTGTACAGACAAATTATTGGATCACTGATGTACCTGAAAAACACCAGACCAGACATTTGTTTTGTCGTGAACACCTTGATTCATTTTCTGGTAGATCCCAGACGTGTTCACCTAGTGGCTGCAAAACATGTGATGAGGTACCTTAAAGGTACAATAGATTATGGTCTCAGTTATGATGGAGATCATAATTTAACATTGAATGGATACACTGATTCAGATTGGGCAGGAAGCATTGCTGACAGAAAAAGCACTTTCAGATACTGTTTCAGTTTGGGATCAACCATGATTTCATGGCAGAGTAGGAAGCAATCCGGTATTTCTCTTAACACAGTGGAAGCAGAGTACATTGCCGCATGTTCTGCTAGTTGTGAAGATATATGGCTTCGAAAGTTGTTGACCAGTCTATTTGACCTAGAGATGGAAGCAACCACGATCCTATGTGACAACCAGAGCTGCATAAAGATGACAGAGAATATTGTATTCCATGACAGGTCGAAGCACATAGAGATTCTTTATCATTACATCTGTGACATGGTGCAGAGAGGAGCCTTGAAGCTCTTGTATGTTAGCATGGATGAACAGGTTGTTGATGTGTTGACCAAACCTCTATCTCATGTAAAGTTTGAACACTTTCAAGATAATCTTAGTATAGTCTGAAAGGACCCTCCCTGAAAGGGGGAGTATATATGTGTTCCTTGCTTCTGACCTCGCTGTTAGACGTAAAGCAAGATGATTCCTTACTTATAACCTTGTTGTTAGATGTAAAGCAAGATGATGTGTGTGTTCCTTGCTTCTGACCTTGCTGTTAGACATAAAGCAAGATGATTCCTTACTTCTGACCTCGCTGTTAGACGTAAAGCAAGATGATTCCTTACTTCTGACCTCGCTGTTAGATGTAAAGCAAGATGATGTGTGTGTTCCTTACTTCTGAACTCATTGTTAGACGTAAAGCAAGATGATTCCTTTCTTCTAACCTTGTTGTTAGACGTAAATCAAGATGATGTGTGTGTTCTTTGCTTCTGACCTCGCTGTTAGACATAAAGCAAGATGATTCCTTTCTTTTGACCTCATTGTTAGACGTAAAGCAAGATAATGTGTGTGTTCCTTGCTTCTGACCTCATTGTTAGATGTAAAGCAAGATGATTCCTTGCTTCTGACCTCATTGTTAGACGTAAAGCAAGATGATGTGTTCCTTTCTTCTGACCCGATTGTTAGATGTAAAGCAAGATGATGTATACCTTGCTTCTGACCTAGTTGTTAGTGTTGAAATAATGTAACTGCAAAGAGAATTCTTATTATTATTGGATTAAAACCCCATTGTGGATTAATCATGTCATTATTATTATTATTGTTATCAGATTAATCCCCATTGTGGATTAATCATGTCGGTAATTGTATAAGGACCAAATCCCCTTTTGCGGATTGGTCATCAGACAATTACAAAGGGCGGAATAAGAAGTCGGCCCCAGCAGTTATTATGGAAGACCCAGAATTAATTAAAGGTGGGTTTACTCACCCAGAGTGAGAGGTCGGCCCTACCAGTTGTGACATTTCACACGTGCCAGTCTTGTATAAATAAGAGGCTAGCGCCTCACTTCAAACACACAACTCACTTGCTCATTCTCTTATGAGGCAAGATGCAACTACCAGTTGGAGAGAGGGAGAAGAGTGGCACATCTCTTGGAGAGGACTATCTGTATTGGTTTGAGTTGTCTCTTGAACATTGTATAAGCTATTTATGATAAGGAAGTTTTTGCTGGGTTTTCTTCCCCTAGAGGGTTCCCCAAGATAAATGTTGTGTCTCTTGTGAATATGTATTTCTCAGTGATCTTGTTCTTATGATGCTCTTATCTATTGAAATGAAAAGAACTATAATAATGGCATAAACACTAACATGGTATCAGGGCCAACCTGAAGGAAGCACAATTTGCAAGAGGAAAAACGTCATTGTGACCGTACCCAAAAATTAGGGTTTTGCAAAAGTGAGTATTTTCAGCTCTCTAACCTCCTAGAAAGTTGTGCCCTCCCCCAAGGATCAATTTGGCACCTAGAGCGCACATTTTCAGTGGTTGGATCTTCTGTAAAGTAAAACCCTAGTTTCACAAAGTACCAGAAAACCAGAAAACCATTGTACCAGAAGTACCAGAGTACCAGAAGTACCAGAAAACCAGAAGCACCAGTCCAGAAATCTGCAGATCAAGTTTGAGGGGGTAAAAGTTGGATTTTTGAAATTTCGACTGCACCAGCTAACTCGCCTCAGCCCAGCGCATCTATCCCCTGATCATAATTTCAAAATTCAAAGTTTGAAAAATTAGGGTTTCCTCATAAAACCCTAAGTTGCAGTTGCAGTTGCAGTCTCAGAACCAGCTACAGTTGCAGTACCAGTTGCAGTTGCAGCCGTAGAACCAGTTGCAATCACTCTTGAAGATTTTGGTAATGATTACCGCTGCTACCAGATGGAGCCACTACCTGCAAATGCTATCTGAGGTATGTACTCACATATGGTTAATGGTTAAACCCTAAAGAGTATTTGCAGGAGAAGGGATCTTTTTCCATAGATCCAGAAGGATCTCAAGATCCAACACATTTAGAGGAATGATGCAACCCAGGTGTGATTATTCTAATATGCATCTATTTGTTATGAAATTATCTTGATCAGTGTTGCATGTTGAAGCTATGATCAAATCATTAGAAGGATTAAAAGTTGATCATAGAGCTTATCCTCTAACCTAACCTTTTGTCAAGATAGCATATTGTCTTAGTACAATAGACAGGTTGAAGAAAGTGCTCGTCACTTGAGTAAAGGAGACCTGGAAGAAAAGAAAGATATCACTCTTGAGGACAAGGCTCCAAGTTTGATTAATCAAGATTCAAAGGTACACATGACAAGCTAATGACTTTAGTTGAGATAGCAATCGTCGTAAAGTATTATACTTGATAACATGTGAGAATACATTGTCTGATATGACTAACACCTCCTCTAGGAGAAACCTCATGTGTTAGTTTCAGATTGCCATGGAAGAATGCTTGGTCACAACACTAAGAGAGTATTGACCTCATTTCTTATTGTATTCCTTACCTTTAATCTTTGCTAAATTATAAGTAATAAGCTCTAAAGGAGCTACTGTGATGATTATTCATGCTATTGCTTTATATTATCAAGAAGGATATTATTCTTGCTTGTTGTTTTGCTGACCTTGCTCCAGGTCACATGAGGAAGCCATAGCGAAGGTTGCAGAAGGAAACGTGCTAAAGAAGAAATCATAAATGAAGAAATCATCAGTGGAAAAGAAGAAGGTGGGTCATGACCCACGCTATTGAAGAATCCATGTGAACTCTAGAAGTTAGCTCACATCAACTACAAGGCGCTACCATACATATGCAAAGCTGTCACAAGTTTACCAGAACTCAAGGTTGATCAAGAAGACATATGCAATGGATGTGCGCAAGGGAAGAACATCAAGAACCCATTTCCGAAGAAGGACAGCAAGGCAGAAGGAGTCCTAGAACTCATTCATTCAGATGTATGTGGCCCAATGCCATCATCCTCCATTAATGGGTATGTATACTATGTATCATTCATTAATGATTATTCTCATAAAATACCTAGATATATTTGAAGTATTCAACAAGATCAAGGAATTCAAAGCCTTGATAAGAGAACCCTTCTATAAGGAAGATTAAGATACGCAGGTCAGATAATGGAGGAGAATATACCTCAGAAGAGCTCGTGAACTTATGCAAAGATGTTGGGATCAAGATCCCCAACAAAATGGTGTAGTTGAACGGAAGAACACAACCATGCTGGAAGCTGTGAAGATTATGATCAAGATCTTCCTATGTGCTTATGGGCAGAAGCAACAATGGCAGCTGTTTATGTGCAAAACAGATTATCCCATAGTGCACTTGGGTTCAAGACCCCAGAAGAAATGTTCACCGGAAAGAAGCCAGAGGTAATACATCTCAAAATATTTGGTTGTCCAGTGTTTATCCATATACCGAAAGAGAAAAGAAACAAGTTTGAACCCTTTGGAAAGAAGGGAATATTTGTGGGATACTGTGAGGTATCCAAGGCCTTCAAAATATACATACCTGGTCACCACCATATTGAGATCAGCAGGGACGTGACCTTTGATGAAGAAGTAGCATTTAAGAAATCGAGAATATACCAGCTTGAAGAAGTATATGAAGAGGAACCTGTAAATCCCAAGACTACAAAATCCATGAGGGAAGTTCCTAGAGCTGCAGAACCTGTAAGGGAAGTCATAGATTCCCCTGATGAGGAGACTCCTGATATAACAGAAGTTCAAGAACCTCCTCAAATGACCTTCTCCCATAAAAGAAAGCCTACTTGGGAAAGAGAACTTATTCAAGATGGAGAGAAGTATGGTGTTCCAGAAGGAACCACAAGATAGGTGAAGAGACCAAAGCCCTTCTTCAGTTACACAGCTTTCATGTGAAATTTACCTGATGAAGAACCCACATTCTTTGAAGAGGCCATCCAGAAGAAGGAATGGGTAGATGCCATGATAGAGGAATACCAATCCATAATAAAGAATGATGTATGGGAAATAGTTCCCAAACCAAAAAGTAAGGATGTGGTATCATCAAAATGGCTCTTCAAAATAAAACATGCTGCTGATGGAAGTATTAAGAAATATAAAGCAAGATTTGTCTCTCGTGGCTTTTCCCAGAAGGAAGGTATCGACTATGAAGAGACATTCGCTCCTGTGGCCAAATACACTTCAATCAGAACCATTATAGCTCTTGTTGCCAAGATGAAGTGGAAGCTGCACCAGATGGATGTGAAGACAACTTTCCTGAATGGTGTTATCGAAGAGGAAGTGTATATAGAGAAACCCTAAGGATTTTAGGTTGAATACAGGAAGTCTCATGTCTGTCGATTGAAGAAAGCCTTATACGGATTGAAGCAAGCTCCCAGAGCTTGGTATGGTCGTATAGACAGTTTCTTGATGAGCTTAGGCTTTACCAAGAGTAAAGCAGATTCAAATCTCTACTTCAAGATCATGGATAATGAACTAGTAATACTATTACTGTATATGGATGACTTATTCTTAAATGGAGAAGAAAATCTCATCATTGAATGTAAACAGGGACTTGCCACCGAATTTGAAATGAAATACCTTGGCCTAATGCATTACTTCTTAGGTCTTGAGGTATGGTAGAGTCCGAAAAGAATATTCCTTAACCAAGGGAAGTACACGGTCGAAATCTTAAAGAGATTCGACATGCTAGAATGCAAGTCCATGAATACTCCCATGGAAGCAAAGTTGAAGTTGTTGGATGATACTTCATTAGATTTGATAGATGCCACTCTGTACAGATAGATTATTGGATCATTGATGTACCTAACGAACACCAGACCAGACATTTGTTTTGCAATGAACACCTTGAGTTAGTTTCTAGTAGAGCCCAGCCCAAACGTGTTCACCTAGTGGCTGCAAAACATGTGATGAGGTACCTTAAAGGTACAATGGATTATGGTCTCAGCTATGATGGAGATCATGACTTCACACTGAGTGGATATACTGATGTATATTGGGCAGGAAGCGTTGCTGACAGAAAAATCACTTTTGGATGCTATTTCAGTTTGGGATCAGCTATGATCTCGTGGAAGAGTAGGAAGAAATCCAGTATTTCTCTCAGCATAGTGGAAGCATAGTACATTGCCTCATGTTCTGCTAGCTGTGAAGCTATATGGCTTCAAAAGTTGTTGACAGGCCTATTTGATTTGGAGATGAGAGCAACCATGATTCTATGTGACAATCAAATTTGCATTAAAATGACAGAGAATCCTGTGTTCCATGACAGGACGAAGCACATAGATATCCGCTTTCATTTCATCTGCGACATGGTACAGAGAGGAGCCTTGAAGCTCCAGTACATTAGCATGGATGAACAGGTTGTTGATGTGTTGACTAAGCCTNCGAACACCAGACCAGACATCTGTTTTGCAGTGAACACCTTGAGTCAGTTTCTGGTAGAGCCTAGACGTGTTCATTTAGTGGCTGCAAAACATGTGATGAGGTACCTTAAAGGTACAGTGGATTATGGTCTCAGCTATGATGGAGATCATGACTTCACACTGAGTGGATATACTGATGCAGATTGGGTAGGAAGCATTGTTGACAGAAAAAGCACTTCTGGATGCTGTTTCAGTTTGGGATCAGCTATGATCTCGTGGCAGAGTAGGAAGCAATCTAGTATTGCTCTCAGCACAGCGGAGGCAGAGTGCATTACCGCATGTTCTGCTAGCGGCGAAGCTATATGGCTTCAAAAGTTGTTGACAGGCCTATTTGATTTAAAGATGAGATTAACCACGATTCTATGTGACAATCAAAGCTGTATTAAAATGACAGAGAATCCTGTGTTCCACGATAGCTCGAAGCACATAGAGATCCACTATCATTTCATTCGCGACATGGTATAGAGAGGAGCCATGAAGCTCCAGTACATTAGCATGGATGAACAGGTTGTTGATGTGTTGACTAAGCCTCTATCTCGTGTAAAGTTTGAACACTTTCGAGATAATCTTGGTATTGTCTGAAAGGACCCTCCCTGAAAGGGGGAGTAGATGTATTCCTTGCTTCTAACCTCGCTGTTAGACGTAAAGCAAGATGAGTCATGCTTCTGACCTCCCTATTAGACGTAAAGCATGACGTTGTGTGATCCTTGCTTCTGACCTCGCTGTTAGACGTAAAG
>JASDQU010105108.1:35997-56242 GCA_032191745.1 Picea mariana
TAAAGCAAGATGAGTCATGCTTCTGACCTCGCTATTAGACATAAAGCATGATGTTGTGTGATCCTTGCTTCTGACCTTCCTGTTAGACGTAAAGCAAGATGATTCATGCTTTTGACCTCATTGTTAGATGTAAAGCATGATGATGTGTGATCCTTTCTTCTGACCTAGTTGTTAGACGTAAAGCAGGATGAGTCATTCTTCTGACCTCGTTGTTAGACGTAAAGCATGGCATCGTGTAATCCTTGCTTCTGACCTCGCTGTTAGACGTAAAGAAAGATGATTCATGCTTCTGACCTCACTGTTAGACGTAAATCATGACACCATGTGATCCTTGCTTCTGACCTCAATGTTAGACGTAAAGCAAGATGATTCATGCTTCTGACCTAGTTGTTAGACATAAAGCATGATGTCGTTGATTCCTTGCTTCTGACCTAGTTGTTATATGTAAAGAAAGATGATTCCTCGCTTCTTACCTATTTTTTAGACATAAAGCAAGATGTTGATGTGTTCCTTGCTTCTAACCTCGTTGTTAGACGTAAAGCAAGATGAGTCATGCTTCTGACCTTGTTGTTAGACATAAAGCATGACGTTGTGATTCCTCGCTTCTGACCTAGTTGTTAGACGTAAAGCGAGATGATGATGTTCCTTGCTTTTGACCTAGTTGTTAGACATAAAGCAAGATGTGACTGACACTGAGCTACCAGCTTAACCGTTGTGACATTGAGCTAGTGTAGTACTGTGATGTGCCAGCCTAGTGCTGAGATGAGGTATCATTTTTACTGATACATATTTGATGCAGATGATGATAGCATTCTTTCAAGAATGATGATGTTGATGATGAAGAAAACTTTTGATGACTCGTAAATGTGCTAGCCAATGTTTCAAGATGATATTGACGATACTGTCCTCCATATGCCACTGATGATGCAGACCTCTCTCGCCTGATGCTGATGAAGAATACCCTTCTTGTTAAGGGGGAGTGTTGAAATAATGTAACTGCGAAGAGCATTCTTATTATTATTGGATTAAAACCCCATTATGTATTAATCATGTCATTATTATTATTATTGTTATTGGATTAATCCCCATTGTGGATTAATTATGTCGGTAATTGTATAAGGACCAAATCCCCTTTTGCAGATTGGTCATCAGANGACCCCAGCAGTTATTATGGAAGACCCGGAATTAATTAAAGGTGGGTTTACTCACCCAGAGTGAGAGGTTGGCCCTGCCAGTTGTGACATTTCACACGTGCCAATCTTGTATAAATAAGAGGCTAGCGCCTCACTTCAAACACACAACTCACTTGCTCATTCTCTTATGAGGCAAGCTGCAATTACCAGTTGGAGAGAGGGAGAAGAGTGGAGCATCTCTTGGAGAGAACTATCTGTATTGGTTTGAGTTGTCTCTTGAACATTGTATAAGCTATTTATGATAAGGAAGTTTTTGCTGGTTTTTCTTCCCCTAGAGGGTTTCCCAAGATAAATGATGTGTCTCTTGTGAATGTGTATTTCTCAATGATCTTGTTCTTATGATGCTCTTATCTATTGAAATGAAAAGAACTATAATAATGGCATAAACATTAACAGTTAGACATAAAGCAAGATGTGACTTGCACTGAGCTACCAGCTTAATAGCTGTGACATAGAGCCAGTCTAGTACTGTGATGGGCCAGCCTAGTGTTTTGATGAGGTATCATTTTTATACTGATACATGTTGATGCAGATGATGATGGCATTCTTTCGAGAATGATGATGTTGCCGATGAAGAAAACTTCCGATGATTTATAGATACGCCAACCAAGATGATATTGATGATGTTGTCCTCCCACCTGATGTTGTTGATGATGCTTTCCTCTCTCTCTCGCATGATGTTGCTGAAGAATACCCTTCTTGTTAAGGGGGAGTGTTGAAATAATGTAACTGCAAAGAGTATTCTTATTATTATTGATATATTATTCATAGGATCAATCCCCATTGTGGATTGATCATGTCAGATATTGTAATAGGACCAAATCCCCTTTTGTGGATTGGTCAAAAGACAATCCTAATAGGCAAAATAAGAAGTCGGCCCCAGCAGTTAATTAAGAGACCCAGAAATATAATAAAGGTGGGTTTACCCACCCAAATTGAGAAGTGGGCCCTGCCAGTGAAGAGACACTTCACACGTGCCAGACTTGTATAAATAAAGGAGGCTAGCACCTCATTTGAACACAACTCACTTGCTCAGTTTGAGAGACAAGTTCTGATCTATTACCGGAAAAGGAGAGAGAGAGTGGTGCATATCTTGGAGAGGACATTCTATTTTAGCATAGAGATCTCTTGGCATTATATTGGCTATCTATATTAAGGAAGTTTTTGCTAGGTTTTCTTCCCCTAGAGGGTTTCCCGGGATAAATGTTGTGTCTCTTATGAATGTGTATTTCTCAGTGATCTTGTTCTTATGTTGTTGTTATCTATTGAAATGCAAAGAACTATAATAATGGCATAAACATTAAAAAAGGTTTTCCTAGTAATATAGCAAATGGGGCATTATTCTCAATAAATTTAACAATCTCAAAATCTTCCTCTGTCGAAGTTCTATGAGTACTCATAGATATCTGGGTGAGTCTTCCACATAGGGTTATCATATTTCCTCTAAATAATATTATTCCTCCCAATGAAGGAGTCATAGAAGGATTTCCTAAAGTTACCCAAGTTCTTTCTATAATGATATTCACCTGTGTTTCTTCATCCAGAACACAGTCAATGTCGAAGTCTCCTATTCTTTCTTCCATGCATTCTTTTTCTTTGAAGATCTCTGATAAGTTGATATTTAATCATTTAGGGTTTCTTTCATTTGTAGTAATACATTCTCTAATTCTTTCTGGGGTTCTTCCATGGTCTCAGTTTCGTAACCTTCGTCAGGGTTTTCTTGTCTCATATTCATTCTGTCAAGCTTAGCAATCATTATAGGTCAATCTAAAACTTCATGATCCATAGCTTTACAACAAAGACAACTAGGTCTTCTACCAGGGCATTCCTTAGCAAGATGTCATGGTCTTCTGCAACTGTAACAAAGGGTTAGTCTTCTTTTTCTTTGAAAGGATCCCCGACCTTTCCTGTACTATGCACTAGGATAGTATTTATCCTACAAAAAATTCTTTCTACGATCCTGCATCCATTTGTTAGTCCAAACATTCTTTCTATGCATAGGAATAACATATATTTCACTATTTTTGTTAGATCTACTCATATCAAACCTTCTTTCATCTAGTTGTTCCCTACTTTTCAATCTAGGACAAAATTTATCAAACATACCTATATCCATACTTTTGAAACAAAAATTTCCACTTATCTTACATTTTCAATCAAAACTTTTCATTGTTCTTACCTTTATCAAAGCACAAAGCTTTTAGGTCTTACCTCTTTTCTTTAGATATAACTCTTCTCCTTGGCCCATAGCTTCACAGGTCAAGTAGAATACTGCGCACTAGGGAAACAGATCTACGCACGAAGATTTCTCTTTTCTTAAGTTCCCAGCAATCACAGTTCTGGTCCCGACAACAAAACCATTTGTTGGCACAGGGGTAGACCCAGGGTTCAACGCTACAACAATGCACCAACAAAACCCTAACTACCGACCCTTTCAACAACACCTGCGAAGCAGATGAAGTCTCACTCAAGGTAGAGGCAGGGGTGGTTGTAGGACTCCGATGTCTGCAACCTTAGCTGGGACACAGATCTGTGATTGTAACACTTTAACAGAGCACTTAATAGTTACAGTTCATCAGCATTTGCCTTTACCTTACAATGCAGATAAACACTAATAATAGAATGGTGCATTATTCACACAGATCCAATATAATCAAGCACTAAGCACATCAACATAGGTTAGATCTAGCATTCATTCACATTATTCAGCACTAAAATATCATATCAAATTCATCTAACATACATTAGTGCACTAAGAATTTAATCACATAAACAAGAGAACACCCCAAAATGCACAAAGCAACCACAACACTGAATTCACCCCCTCCCTGGGGCTATGTCCACCAATTCTTCTTCTCTTTATTGTCTTCTATCAATCTTCTACATGCATAGAGCCTTGAGATATTACTCTGCAGAGGACATGAGATCTACGCACTTCACTAGATCCTCCTTCCCTGAGTTACAGCACAAAACCTTCCACAGTCTCTTATGATCACTTGTGTTTATCTATGCAAGTCTTACATAGTATGCACAAAGCAATTACAATTACCATTTTCACTTAGCACCTAACATCACATAGATGTCCCCTTCTTACATCACCTAGACATCTATTTATACATTACAAAATTGGGCCTAAACATGGGTAAACACATGGGACGACATCCACATACCCATTACATAAGCCCAAATCTCAAAAATCCCTAAAAGGGGGCCGAGATCCCATGATATCTTCTTCGACTTGTGCTCCACCTTCGACAACCTGTCAAAGTCCCAAAAGTAGGTCAAACATGACCAAGGATCCTCAAAAATTGGTCAAGGGCCAACAAGCTTTGAGAAAATTTATTTTTCAGATGTCATTATATTTTGTTGTTGATATACATCATTGTTTATATCTTCAATTAGGGACAGAAAGATTAACTTTCTTTTCCACATAAAATTATACACATATACTTGGCTTGTTCTTGTGTCTCGGGTAGGTACAATCATTCTTTGTAGGTACTCATATCTCTTGGAAACTATTGGATACCATCAAGACTCTTTTCCAATCCATTTTTTCACTTAGTATCTTGACCTATAGGTGCTACACTTCTATCATACCACTTTCCATCTCATTTCCCCCTAGGGTCACCTGGGATTCCCCCCTTGAGGTGATTCTTTCATCTCTAAAGTGACGAGAATACCTCCCTAAGGTGAAAATGGGTATTTTTTCCCTTAGTTGTTGCTAGTTTGTGGTTTGGGTCAAGATTTTCCCAACCTACAACTTGTGTGATAAATTTTGGCATTGTTTCCAAGGATTATTTTGAATCCTCTTCTGAACCCTAATGACACTTTAGCAAGATATCCACAAATCCTTCCCCCTAGTTTTTCTAGTGAATCTACCTGAAGGACGTTCCCCTTCCACCCTTGATGAGATTTTCTTGAAGCTCATATGGCGACTCCACCTTCCAAGAAACCACCTTTCCCTTTCTACCCTTTGATCTCATCTGACAACTTCTTTGAAGTGTTTACCCTAGTAATGGAAAGATGTCTCTGTGGAAATTTCATGAGGCATACAAATCCTTGGATGTTCAGTTTATTAATTGGCATCCAAACAAATTCTCTATGAAACAATTGATTCATGTCACTAATTTCGATAGTGATCCATCCTTAGTTGTTGCACATGTCTCCGAGTTTGTTGAATTCATCACACACTACAACATAGAACAAGAAGATGTGATTATACAGTTGTTTCTCTTATCTCTCGAAGAAAGGAAAATATATTGGATCAGATATTTGTGTAGCCCCAATAGTATTTCTTCCTCAATAATCCTTATCTGAAACTTCCTCGAGCATTAGGGCCATAAAAATATTGAAGATATTTTTCAATACCTCGATGACGTTCTCCAGGGATGTTCATTTATTTCATAATTTATTGAGGGTTTGAAAGAAATACTTCTTCTAAATTCTGATGAAAGCACATTTGAAGAAGAAGAGATTGAGGATGATATTAATGAAGAAAGTTTCAAGTGCCTCAAGGAAAACATATAGGAAGATGATGAGTTATGTGAACAATAACTTGAACACTTCCATGATAAGGACTTCCTGGTCAAGTTTTTCGTGCAAAGAAAAAAAAAGTACAATGCTCCTTCAAAATTATAAGAGGAAGCCTACCCTAAACATGGCATGGGAGGTTKCCATTTCCTATTTCAAAGTAAAGTCACTGTGTAGAATTGTGACAGAAAGGTATGGCTTCTAGGAAGGATTTCCAACAAAGGTGGTGTTCCTAAGTTTATGTTTTAAGGCTATAAAACATACCGTCAAGGCATCCGTAAATGATTTAGGAAAAAGGAATCAAAKAAAAATTAGAGCARATTCAGTTTCTCAACTGTCTCTGTCTTACTTCCTATTGTTCTTGGATGCTAATGTCTCACTCAATAGCAGCCCMTGATCGTTCTAACTCAACCCGGTTAGTTGTTGTTTGTAAAATCGTATTAAATAAACTCAGGGCAATACTGGTTTGATCCTGAAGGCCTGGTTCAATGTTGGGTTGTCTGCTACTAGGGACAGTCATGGATGATGAAACTTTATTTGTTTAAAAATGGATTTCAATCAATTTGTTACTTCAGATTTCCAGAGATGAGATCAAGGAAAACAATTTTAAAATCTAAAACAGTAATGTAAACACATTCAAGGTCGTTTCCTGGTTTTGTAACAATTTCGAGAATTGTAAACAACAAATAAACACTACAGAGAAATATAAGGCTTTAATCAAGAAAGAATCTTATATTTCAATAGACAATAATGAAAGAAAAACAAGGTTTCTAACAAGAGTTAAGTATTAAGGAACAAAAGTTTTATAGGTCTTAAAATTACTAAAGTAATTTCAGAGGAAAAACTATAAATCATTTGACATCCAAACCAATCTGAAACATAAATCAACGATGTATATAACTTCAAATTGATTACTTGTTAGAGAAATCATTAAAGAAAAAATTCAACAAAGTATACTAGACAGGGAGAAGACACATAGCTACAAAGTTGCAGAATCCAGAATCTTGTTTGTGATCTATATTCTGATATATTTCAAAACTGATATTACAAAATGGCTCTCTCCAAAATTTATGAAGCCCCTTCTCAGCCTTTTGAAACTCTATTTATACATTTTCATCAAAGTTTCTCATTGGTGACTAACCAACTCCCTAATATTACAGTTACATAAAATAATGTCAACCGTTTACAATTTCTTTTAAATTTCTAATAAAAACATTTAAAAAWGGTTTTAAGCTTGCGTTGACGAACTTCCTTTTTCCGCATCAATACATTGAATGCATTTCCSTAAAAACTTCACAAAGATCCTGGGAGCATTGGGTATCTCATTTGCTTCAAATAAGAAAAATCCCTTCTACAATTCGGGCAACCGACTTTCTATCATTCTTTCTGTAAATTTAACAGATTTCAATTTTAGACTTGAAGTCACCATCCACTTGTTGATCTCTGTAATGTTGATCAATTTAATGTTTGAAATTTCTGTTTTCTTTTCCTCCATCTCTTCTCTAAACCTTCGCTGATGCTTGGCAATATTGACTTCGCGTAACAATCCAGAACAACCATATGTTCCGATATTCAATGAATCTCTTTCAAAGAGATCGAAGATTCCTTGGCAATATTCATTAACTTCTCTTGTGATTCGCTTATATTCAGCCAGTTTTGTTTCCCACACTTTAATCATTATATCCCCTTTAACCTGTTCAAAAATAGATAATTTCTGAGTCTTTACAATTTCTTCTTTTGATGAGAAAGCCACTGCTTTCTGAAAAGTTGTCCTAGCTGCTTTCGCCTCCCTTTCTTTCTTGAACACATTCTCCAACAACTTATTTGATTCCTGAAAATAATTTTGGATTACTTCTAGATTCAAGAACACTTTTTGTTGTTCTTCCTCTATTCTCAAATATACCTCTAGTGTTTGTATCTTGAAATTTTCAAGTTCTACTACCTGGTTAGTAATAGAAATAATCTTATCTTGCAAATGTTTGTTCTCTTCTCCCAGCTTTCGAACCTGTTTCTGTGTGACCTGTATTAAGTGTTTTGCTTCATCCAAGTCTTTATTCAATTTCTGGATTTCTTGCATATCCTTTAGTCTAGATTGTTCTAGACCCTTCTGTATTCCCCAACTAACATTTCTTTCATTTTCCTTTAGTTTGTCTTGCAACTGGATTATTGTTTGGTCCTTCTGTTCAAGCATAGTTGTTAAATTTCCCATAGAATACATATTAGTTGATGCTATAGCACCCATTGTACCTGCTAATTCTGTATCGAACTCTCCATCCTTGATTTTCTTTCTATCTGTGATAACTCTATGCTTTTTAATCATTCCTTCTCCTCTAGGATGAATTTCCTCTTTCAAGAATGCTCTTCGCTTTTTACTGAAAAAGTAATCTGATGGGGGGATTTCATCTCTTGAAATCGGCTCTACATCACTGACATATAAAGCTCCTTCATGGGGATTTCCGAAATTCGACTGTAATGGAGTTAAAGAGGTGATAGGACTACCAAGTTCTTTTGAAGCTGCTCCTCCTATTTTTTCTGGAACATTCGTCAAGATTTCTGGAATTGTTTCTGGCTTTTTTCCCTTATCCATTCCCGATTCTTTTGTTTGAGAACCTTCTGCGTCTAGGGAAGGTATCTCTGTATTCTTCAACTTACCTTTGTCATTTTCTTTACCCTGAGTATTAGTTTTGAACCCTAGAGGGGATCCTTGCTGTTCTGGCGATGGGGTTGAGATTTCACCCTGTAAAATCTTAGGCAGGCAGCTTCGCCTATGGCTTTGAAAAGATGTAAAACCAGCCTGTGAATCAGGTGGCAAGACCTGGACTCTATTCAGCACTTCTTCATACGACTTAACATCTTTAAATATATCATCATAAATAGAAACTTCATGTTCATATGCCTTTAAATTACAATGTATGTAATGCCTACTTATTATTTAGTAGGGGTCATATTTTCTGTGTTCAATATTTACTAGCTTCACTTCTTCCAATGACTCGGCCTCTACCTTAGAATGGCCTAAATTTGATAAAGGAAATTTCCCAACATGAACAGGGAAAGATGGCCATGCTTTTTTCTAAAGTGCTTTCAATTCCAACCCAATACCACCCTTGGCTATCTGATGAGCCACTTCTCTGCATACCAATCTATCTGGTAAGAATTTTGGGAGTGCATGAGGGGGGATGGAATAGCCATAAACCCTAATATAGGAAAAATTTTCTTCAATAAACCAGTCGGTGACTGATTTAAGACTTTTTATGACTGCATCAGAAATGCGAGGGGGTTCGCATCCAAAAAATAATTTGTACATAGGAATAATGACAAAATGACAAACCTCGTAAAATGCTTCTTTATCATTTTCTTCCCAAAGGGTTGAGTGTTATTTATGAACAGGCTCTGGGCAGGAAGAACTCCAACTCTAATTCATTAATGGAAAGGGGGTCATAAAACAGATTGCGTCCGTAATATATGAAGACATATAAAAAGACACTGGTTGTCCCTTTGACTTGGCTGCTTTATAATTTAAAATTTCTTGCGTTAGGTTATCTAAAAAAAAATTATGCCAGTTAAAATCATTTCCTTCTGAAACTTCCTCTAAAAAGGGCACCCAATCTGCATGAAAGTGACAGGGATCTTTGCTCCTGAAAAGTCTGCATAACATCATGGCTATATAAACCATATATTCGTTTAAGGAGGCTGTAGCATAAATCCCATGAGTATCAGCCCTAAAATTTGCTTCAGACCTCGCCCAACCTCTAATTATGTCGGGATATGTCTAGTTTGCCTCAATACATTCTTTTCTTTGAAATTCGACTAAAAATTTAGCATTAAAGGCGTGTTTATAATTCAGCAAGAGTTTATACATTACTTGAATGTGCTCAGGCCTGAATGAGCTGACAATAGCTCCTTGCTCGTTCTGAATGCTCCTTGTTGGAATATCTACCTTATCCAAAGCCCATCCGATCATATCATTATATGCCACCAGCCTCAGATGTGCAACAACCTTATGAAGCTCAAACTCATCAATGTCCCGGAGATGATTTTTGGAATCAAGGTCAGCATTCTTTAGCTCGTCCTCCAGCAATTCGGAAATTTGAGTCCTTGATTTGATGGAGTGTATGGCATGTGGAGTAGTATCAAAGATAATATCACCTTCCTATGGATATTCATTTTTCTTCGATGCTTTTTTAGGTGCCATAGATCTGCGTTTGACTTGAAAACTTGTCTCAGAAAGTGGATGAATAAGCTCAGCTTTAAAATGAAAATACAGACGTTCGAACATTTACTTTGAATATATCTTAAAAATAATGAGATTTGTATATCTGTCACGAAATTAAAGCTCTTAATGCAAAAGATRTTTTCGAAGATATGCATTTAATGTTCATACTTAGGCGTTCTCGGCTTTTCAAATAAAACGAGAAACTTACTTAATCGAAAAATGAAGCATTAATGAACACTTAAAGAAAGATTAATTTTAAAATTGTTTTAGAAAGAGGATTTATTAGTGTTAATTATGGATTAAATATGAAAACATCACTTTTCGAGGTTTCAGAAGTCTTGATGTTTAAAGGTACGTTGTTGAAGAAGCCCGATCACTGAAATCGCGAAAACGCGAAATCGCGATGTTTTAATTAAAATTTAAATGTTTTTTATTACTTTAATTAATTGAGATTAGATTCTATCGGGATTTTGGAAATCCTGATGTCAAGATGCATGTTATCAAAGAAGTCTGATCCCTGAAATCGCGAAATTGCGACGACTTGTTTGTTTTAAAAAAGGACTTAAGTTATCTTAATTAACTGAATAATCATGATTAGGTCCAAAACACAATTAGTTTAATCTAACGTGATTTATGAATCGAGATTTCGGGAAACATGATGACAAGAGATGTGCTCTCATAGAACCGCKAATCCCGAAATCGCGACGTAATTATGTTAACTTTAAACTTTTCTTAGAAGAGATTAAACTAATTCATGTTTTAATTAAGATTTAAACATATCGGGAAATCAGGAATCGGGGTTTCGTGATTCAATTTACATCAATCATCTGTTTGCGGAAAACCCTGAATCTCGATTTCTTTAACGTTTGAATTTTTTTTTTAAAAATCCAAACTTAAAATTACAATCCGTTTTAAATTATTTTTTCAAAGAGCGTTGGAAAACTTATATTTTTGTAAACTTTTATCCGTTCGTTATCCAAAAATAATCAATAAAAGATATCGCGAATTGAGACAAGACGAAATTTTTATTTTAGGAAAGCCGAAACTCGAAAAACACAAAAAATAAAAATCTAGGCCTTAAGGATAAAAGATTTTAAGATCTGTTTCAACATAGGCTCCCACTGGGGACCTCGTCTCCCTGTGGGATGAGGAGAACATGTAGACTCAGTGCCTTCATTGGGTAAATGGTGTCAAGGGTTTATCACTACCAAACTGTTAAAGGAGAGAAAAGAGTGAGATTTTATAAAACCTTTGAAAAACTTTTCAAAATTTTTTATTTGCTTTAAACTCAGTTGTAGTCTTCTTCATAATATTCTTCTTTCCCGTTCTAAATTTAAGTTAGTATTAAGATGATTAGAACAATCTTAGGAAACTCAACAGATTTTGTAAATTTCAGCTTGCATCGATCAAAATAAAATTTTTAATTTTTAATTGGGGAGCTCTATTTTGACTTAAGACGAATATCCAGTTTCAAAAAACTGATAACTAGAATAGAGTAATAGATAAGTATGACAACCTTACAGACACCTCAGATATTGCTTCACTGCCAGCGGGCCTGTTCAGTACCCCGGTGAAGTTATATGTCCTTTTTTACTGAATTTCCTTCCACCGCTTCGAATACTAATTATATTTTTATACTCAGATATTGCTTCACTACCAGCAGGCATGTTCAGTACCCCGGTGAAGTTATCTGTTTATTTTATATTCAGACGAGGGAAATCATTTAAATGAATTTCCTTTCATCGTCTATGGGACTAGATGGGGGCAATCAAATATGAATTTCCTTTCACCATCTGTCTTATAGTTAGCTTCTACATACGAAGCGGGGGCAATCAGTGATACTTAAAATATCAGGGTGGTTATCTGTGTAAAAATTTATAATAGAGGTTTGTCAACTGTTTTGATTATTCTAGACCAATTTTTCTCAACTTTCAAAACTCCTCAGTCTGTAGAGAAAAAAAGGGAAGGATTATTTTTAGGGGTTTTCTTTTGAGCAAGCTAAAATCCTCAGACAAACTGTTAAGAAACTTAAGAGAGTCAAAATCAAATCAAACATAACCACTTTTAGTCAGAGAATAAGAACTATGAAGACTGGACTGACTGAATTCAAACATTTGTTGATTTTCAAGGTTAATACATAATCTCTCCTACTTTGATGAGAGAGCCCAAAAACGTGAAAGATAGTATCGAGGGTATAAAAGGAGATGTTCAACAATCTATAAGCCATAAAACATAAGTTAAAATTTCAAAAATAACTTTTTGGACTTCTTTTTTTTTCTTTTTTTTTTAATTATTATTATTAATTTTTATTTTTTTTGGATTTATTTGGTAAAAACTTAATTAATTATTATTTTATTTTTATTTATTTACAAAATGAGAATGGATTTTCAAAAAATTAAAAACAAGACGGTATATACAATGAAATTTTCTGTAAATTAATTATTCCATATAATGCTTTAAAAAATGTCCATTAACAGGGGCATTCAAGATCTTACCATCCAAATTTTCTAGCAGAAATGAATTTTTTCCTTCAGAAGATGCTACCTTAAAAGGTCCATACCAAATATGATCAAATTTACCATTTTTTCCTGAATCTTCTTTTCGAGCATCCCACCTCAAAACTAGATCTCCGAGGAGAAAATTCTTGTCCTTGGCCTTACGATCAAATAATATCTTCATATCATCTTGGTACTTTTGCAACTTTTCATCCACTACATCCCTATGCTGCTGAACTTCAATCAGTTGATTTATCCTTCTTGTGAGAGGATTTGGTTCTTCCTTCTCGTCTTGCCATAGTTTCATCACAGGAATTGCTAGATTTATGGGCAACACTACATCTGTTCCATAAACCATTTGAAAGGGAGAAGTATCGATAGACTTTTTTGTGCCTATCCGATTTGCCCACAGAGCATATTTTAAATGTAAATGCCAAGATTTTTTATTTTCATTTAAGACTTTCTTGATTATACTGATTAAGCTCTTGTTAGAAGATTCTGCCAGACCATTTCCTTAAGGATAGTATGATTTGGAATGACCTAGCACAATATTATATTTCTGGCAAAAGCTGACCATTGCCATAGACTTCAAAGCCTGCGCATTGTCTGTGACTATCTTCCTAGGACAGCCGAACCTAGACAAAATATTCTCTTCTAAGAAGTCTATAACAACTGAATCTGTGGCCTTCCTTGTTGGGATAGCTTCCACCCATTTGGTGAAATAGTCTGTTGCGGTCAGAATCCATCTGTGTTGAGCACTTGAATGAGGATTAATTTCCCCTATGAAGTCAAGTCCCCATTGCTGAAAAGGAGCTTCTGTCTTGACTGGGACTAATGGCATCGCTGGTAGCTTATGTTTTCCTATAAAAAATTGGCAAGGGCTCCAAGCTCGTACCTTAGCATTAACATCTGGGAAAATTTTAGGCCATTAATAACCAGCCCTAAGGATTTTATATGTCGTAGCTCTCCAAGCGTGGTGTCCTCCACAAACTCCTTCATGAAATTGACTTATAACTTCTTCTGTTTTTTATTCAACCAGATAGACCAAGAGGAAACCAAGTGGGTCTTTCCAGTATAATCGTTTTTCATAAATACAGTATTTAACTACATGCAGCTTTAGCGTTCTAGCTTTGGATGGAGACAAGTCAGTTGGACATTTCAAAGTTAATAAGTATGTTACTATGTCCTTGTACCAATTTGACGACGTGAATTTCTCCTCGATCCTGTTTTCGACCATTTGGTCCTCAAGCTCATTCACGTCTGCCCATCCTTCTTCCTCCTGAGAACTATTTATCCCAAGAGCCCTGAAATTAGATTCAGCTAAAAGTTTAGCTAAACCTTGTCCCTTTACCAATTTGGTCGGTTTAACCTCCAAGTTGAACTCTTGAATTTTTGCAAGCCATCTTCCTCTTTTACCATCATTGTCTGCTTGAACCAAGATATCTTTTACAGCACTAGTGGGTACATATGCAATCACTTTAGAATGTAAAACATAAGTTCTGAAAGCTTTCAATGCTTTTACCATAGCATACACTTGCTTTTCCATTATATTATATTTGAGTTCAACATCTCGGAGACTTTTTCTAAAGAAGGCTATCAGTTGCTCGAAACCTTCTTCATTCTTCTGAAGGAGTACAGTAGCAAGCGTGTGTTCAGAGGCAAATGAAAAAATAAGAAAATATTTGAGATAATCTGGGCCCGCTAGTACTGGTGCCTCACTTATAACCTTCTTAATGTGAGCAAAAGATGCCCTAGCTTCTACTGTCCATTTTACTTCGTTGTTTTTTCTGAGCATATCTGTAATCAATTTAACAATTTCAGGGAAGTTAGGAATAAATCTTCTCAAGAAATTTATTTTTCCTAAAAATGATTAAATTTCTTTCACATTCCTAGGAATAGCTATTGTATCTATAGCCTCTACTCTTTTAGGATCAATCCTAATTCCATTTCAGGATACGATGTGACCCAACAACTTGCCTTCCTGCATAGCGAAATGAGACTTTTTAGGATTTAAGGATAGACCAAACCTGCAACATTTTTCAAATGTTTGTTTGAGATGAATCATATGGTCTTCATCCGATTTAGAAAAAACAGTAAGATCATCTAAATAGATGACTACAAACTTGTCCCGTTCGCCAACGAAAGCAATATCCATCACGCGTTGAAAAGTATCCCCTGCATTCATTAGTCCAAACGACATTTTATCGTACATAAACGTGCCCCAAGGAGTGGTAAATGCAGTTTTTTCTTTTTCAAGATCATTGACAGCAATTTGATTATAACCTGAAAATCCGTCAATCATGGACATTCTATTAGCCCCTACTACTTTTTCAAGAACATGGTCCATTTTAGGTAGAGGATAATTATCTTTGAGAGAAGATTTATTAAGATTCCTGAAATCAACACATAATCTGATTTCCCCATTTTTCTTTCTAACTGAGACCAGATTAGCTACCCAATCAGAATATCTTAGGGGTACAATTATCTTAGCGTTAAGAAGTTTTTTGACTTCTCATTCGATAACAGGTAATAAAATAGGGTTAAATTGTCGGAGTTTTTGTTTAAAAGGTTTGACACCTGGTTTGAGAGGTATTTTATGTTCAATCACTGAAGTGTCATATGTTTTCAGTTCTTCATACGACCATGCGAAAACATCTTTATATTTTCTTAACAACTCCATGTATTTATTTTTGTTTTCTATTGATAAATATTTGGATAGTTTAACCATTCGGGGGTTATCTTCAGTTCCTATATTACAATCTTCAACCTCCTATGGTTGGGGTTGTAGAGTAGTTTTAGAAGGGATGTCATCTTTATTAAAAAGTCTTTCCAAAGGGATTAGACCCTTGGGGATTTGGTTGTTCTTGAGAACAAGCATTCAGTGGTTTGCAATTTTATTGTGAAATTCTTTAGAATCTTCCCCTTCTTGCATGATCCAAATAGGATCATTGTGATTTTCCTGATCGGTATGCATTTCTGCAAATTCATCTAAAGATTCTAGAAACTTTCGAAGTTGCTCATCATCTTCAAAAACCTGCCAATGTTGTATGTTATTTGGTATTGAAGGGCGATGTCTCATTTGTATATGATATTTTAAATTAAAAGCAGTCGGGGGTGTAAAAGTTGATGCAGCTTTAGCTAAAGCATCAGCCTGTTGATTTTTGGATCTTGGGACGAAATGAAAAGTCACATTTGTGAAGAAGTTCTCTATTAAATCCTAGACACAATTCCTATAGGACCGTAATCTAGGATGCTTAGCCTGATACTGTCGATTCACCTATTTTATAATTAACTCTGCATCACCAAATACTTCAAGTTTCTTAATTTTCATCCTTCTAGCAGCTTCTAATCCTAGGACTAAAGCTTCATACTCACATACATTGTTTGTACAATCTACATTCCACTGGAGCCTATATGAAAAAGGAATAACAAATTGATCATCGGGAGCCATAAGAAGTGCTCCTGCCCCGGCTCCAAGATAGGAGGAAGCACCATCAAAATACATTATCCATATACTAGTACTATATACATTTTTCTCAATTTCTTTTTTTTCAATTTTTTCTTCTATACATTTATCGTCTACATCTACTTCAAAATCGTCATCTAAAGATAATATACAATTTCCTAAATCTTGGTCGGAAATATAAACTGGATGATTGTTGGGGTTATTTGGGTCACCTACAGTAAATTCCAACCTAGTCTCTCTGTAAAGACGAGTGAATTGACCTCCGAAAACTGGAATTGTAGCATAAGTCATATCTAGCTGGAGAGATCCTCCAAGCTTGGCACCCCATGATCTAGATAATAGCATACCATACTTTGGGGGAATGTCAATGACTACTACATCCATAAGAATACTTTTAGCAGGTATTTGAGCCAAACCTACCACTAGGTCTTTAATCATACCTATGCATTTTACTTTTCTCGAATCAAAAGAATATAAATCACCATAGGGTCTTGTGATTTGAAGACCAATTTTTTCCATTATTGCCTTTGGCATAACATTGTCGGAAGCTCCTGAATCCAACATACAGTTATGGAGAAGGTGGTCAAACAGAGTTAACGTAATGTAAAAAGGAGCCACGGTGTCTCTTGCACCTTCAACGTGTGGACCGAAAACTAAGATAGGTTTTTCATCCTCTAAGTTAATAGCGTCGGCCTGGCTTTCATCTTCGGAAAAATTAATCATTTTGGCGATTTTTTTTCTGTATACGGGATATTTAGCTAACTCAACAAGGGGAATAGGAATTTTGATTTTATTTATTTCGTTTTCCAAATTAAAGTTTCCTAGAGCCTTGTCATTTTCGATATTCGGGGCTTCCATACTTTTCTTCTCAATTTTACGTTGAGATGTGACCTTGTTTTCTTTTATAGGAGATTGTGTCTTCACAGGGAGTGTTCCTACTGGTTCTGACTATACAGGTTGTGAATCAGCTGTGTTTCTTTTTGCAGACTATTTATCTGCAACTTTTGGAGTTACCTCATCGGTTTCGTTTCTCGGCAAATTCTTTTTTGTCAGAACATTTGGGAGATTTTTATTTCTTGGTCTCAAATTATATTTTCCCTGTAATTTAGCAATAATATTATCTGCAATATTTTGATATGTGAAATCATCAGTCATATTATCGTTAACATGTTCTTCCGATGTACTTTCTTTATTTAAATATGCTTAGTAATCCTGTCTAGATAAATAGGGGGATTTATTATCATCGCCAAGGTTACTAATATCTTCATCGATTTCTTCAAAATCTCCTAAATCTTCCTCTCTGATGTAGTTTTCACTTTTAAAAGGTGTTTGAATTTTTTGATCTTCATTTTTAATTATTTTATGTGATCCCTAAGGTTCAGGATTTCTTCGAAAATATTTTCTGGGGAAATTATCTCTTTTCGATTTCTCTAGTTCCATTTTCGAGATCTTATTTGAAAGTTCTCGAATGACTCTAGGCATCTCTTCTATTCTATCTCCCGAGGATTTTCCTGGCCCTGAAGGTCCACCTTGCTCTTTAAATTTTTTATTTTCTTTGTTTCCAGTTTCAGTCTTTTCTTTAAGTTTCCCTGATGCCATCATATTTGATTCAATCTCAAGCGCATCATCCTGCATTTTGGTGAGATCTATTGATCTCCTTTCTCTCAATAATAAAGCAAAGTCAGGGTCAAAAGCGTCAGCAAAAGTCACTTTTGCTGCAGGTTGTGAAGGTTTAAATTCAACTGGAATTTTATTATACAACTTATTGAACCTCTGTGTGAATTCTAGAACTGACTCAGAGTTTTTCTTTCTAAGGGCTCTGAATTTAGTTAAGCAATAGAGGTGATCCTTCCTCTCTCCCCATTGTCTAATAAATGCACTTTCAATTTCTTCATAGGATCTTAATGATCCAGCTGCTAATGATCAGAACCAGATCCTCACCTATCCCTCGAAAGTTTGAACAAGGAGTCGAGAATAAACATCTTCATGTTCTATTCCGAGTATGTCAGCAAATTGATCAAAAAAGTTTATATGTTCTTGGGCAGTCAAATCACCCTCCCCTGTAAATTTCAGAAGGCTTTTCATATAATTCTCGGGGAGATCATGAAGAGGAACAAGAAGAACAAGGGAACCATATCTAGCAGCCACTTTAGCAAAAATCCCGGGAAGCGGTACTTGACCACCTCCAGGGGCACCACCTCCAGCTCCAGCACCTCCTTGTGCAGCCGTGGTTAGATTTGGGACTGAAGTTTGGACAGTGTGAGGAGAAGATTCTCGGAAATCTGAAGAAGAAACTTCAGGAAATGAGAAAGTATCAAATGAGGGGGGAAGTGAAAGTGATCTTTCAAGAGTTTCCGATGAGTGTGATTGCATAAAGTCAGGTTGATCTATAGTATATGTGGACAAAACGATTTGTTTAAGTGATTTTCTAGATTTTAAAATTTTTTCTGGATCAGAGACTGGCGATGTCTGCTTCCTATCCGGGTTTTTTCTGGTGTTCTTTTGGCTACTAGCCAGTTTAATTATTGTGGAGTCGCCAAGTGAAAAATAATAGCCTTAGAAGGTTTTCTATTCTTGTTCACTATCAACAACAGAAAATGTCAATGTCGTTCTTCCCGGGGAAAAGATTCGTTACTTCGTTCCCTGGCAACGACGCCAAAAATATGTTGTTCCTGAGTTTACATTTTACGGCTATAAAACATACCGTCAAGGCATCCGTAAATGATTTAAAGAAATGATTTAGGAAAAAGGAATCAAAGAAAAATTAGAGCAGATTCAATTTCTCAACTGTCTCTGTCTCACTTCCTGTTGTTCTTGGATGCTAATGTCTCGCTCAATAGCAGCCCATGATCGTTCTAACTCAACCCGGTTAGTTGTTGTTTGTAAAATAGTATTAAATAAACTCAGGGCAATACTGGTTTGATCCTGAAGGCCTGGTTCAATGTTGGGTTGTCTGGTTCAACGTTGGGTTGTCTGCTACTAGGGACAGTCATGGATGATGAAACTTTATTTGTTTATAAATGGATTTCAATCAATTTGTTACTTCAGATTTCCAGAGATGAGATCAAGGAAAACAATTTTAAAATCTAAAACAGTAATATAAACACATTCAAGGCTGTTTCCTGGTTTTGTAACAATTTCAAGAATTGTAAACAACAAATAAACACTACAGATAAATATAAGGCTTTAATCAAGAAAGAATCTTATATTTCAATAGACAATAATGAAAGAAAAACAAGGTTTCTAACAAGAGTTAAGTATTAAGGAACAAAAGTTTTACAGGTCTTAAAATTACTAAAGTAATTTCAGAGGAAAAACTGTAAATCATTTGACATCCAAACCAATCTGAAATATAAATCAACGATGTATATAACTTCAAATTGATTACTTGTTAGAGAAAACATTAAAGGAAAAATTCAACAAAGTATACTAGACAGGGAGAAGACACATAGCTGCAAAGTTGCAAAATCCAGAATCTCGTTTGTGATCTATATTTTGATATATTTCAAAACTGATATTACAAAATGGCTCTCTCCAAAATTTCTGAAGCCCCTTCTCATCCTTTTGAAACTCTATTTATAAATTTTCATCAAAGTTTCTCGCTGGTGACTAACCAACTCCCTAGTATTACGGTTACATAAAATAATGTCAACCGTTTACAATTTCTTTTAAATTTTTAATAAAAGCATTTAAAACAGGTTTTAAGCTTGCGTTGACGAACTTACTTTTTCCGCATCAATACATTGAATGCATTTCCCTAAAAACTTCACAAAGATCGTAGGAGCATCGAGTATCTCATTTGCTTCAAATGAGAAAAATCTCTTCTGCAATTCAGGCAACCGACTTTCTATCATTCTTTCTGTAAATTTAACAGATTTCAATTTTAGACTTGAAGTCACCATCCACTTGTTGATCTCTGTAATGTTGATCAATTTAATGTTTGAAATTTCTTCTTTCTTTTCCTCCAGCTCTTCTCTAAACCTCCACTGATGCTTGGAAATATTGACTTCGCCTAACAATCCATAACAACCATCTGTTCCGATATTCAATGAATCTATTTCAAAGAGATCGAAGATTCCTTGGCAATCTTCATTAACTTCTCTTGTGATTTGCTTATATTCAGCCAGTTTTGTTTCCCACACTTTAATCATTATATCCCCTTTAACCTGTTCAGAAATAGATAATTTCTGAGTATTTCCAATTTCTTCTTTTGATGAGAAAGCCATTGCTTTATGAAAAGTTCTCCTAGCTGCTTTCGCCTCCCTTTCTTTCTTGGACACATTCTCCAACGACTTATTTGATTCCTGAAAATAATTCTGGATTACTTCTAGATTCAAGAACACTTTTT
>JASDQU010105108.1:58148-70551 GCA_032191745.1 Picea mariana
TGCTTCTGACCTAGTTGTTAGACATAAAGCAAGATGATGTGTTCCTTGCTTCTGACCCAGTTGTTAGACGTAAAGCAAGATGATGTGTTCCTTGCTTCTGACCTAGTTGTTAGACGTAAAGCAAGATGTGACTTGCACTGAGCTACCAACTTAACAGCTGTGACATAGAGCCAGTCTAGTACTGTGATGGGCCAGCCTAGTGTTGTGATGAGGTATCATTTTTTTTATATTGATGCAGATGATGATGGCATTCTTTCGAGAATGACGATGTTGCCGATGAAGAAAACTTTCGATGATTTATAGATACGCCAGCCAAGATGATATTGATGATGTTGTCCTCCCACCTGATGTTGTTGATGATGTTGTCCTCTCTCTCTCGCATGATGTTGCTGAAGAATACCCTTCTTGTTAAGGGGGAGTGTTGAAATAATGTAACTGCAAAGAGTATTCTTATTATTATTGATATATTATTCATAGGATCAATCCCCATTGTGGATTGATCATGTCAAATATTGTAATAGGACCAAATCCCCTTTTGCGGATTGGTCAAAAGACAATTGTAATAGGCAGAATAAGAAGTCGGCCCCAGCAGTTAATTAAGAGACCCAGAAATATAATAAAGGTGGGTTTACCAACCCAGATTGAGAAGTCGGCCCTGCCAGTGAAAAGACACTTCACATGTGCCAGAACTTGTATAAATAAAGGAGGCTAGCGCCTCATTTGATCACAACTCACTTGCTCAGTTTGAGAGACAAGTTCTGATTTGTTACCGGCAAAGGAGAGAGAGAGGTGCATATCTTGGAGAGGACTTTCTGTTTTAGCATAGAGATCTCTTGGCATTGTATTGGCTATCTATATTAAGGAAGTTTTGCTGGGTTTTCTTCCCCTAGAGGGTTTCCCAGGATAAATGATGTGTCTCTTGTGAATGTGTATTTCTCAGTGATCTTGTTCTTATGTTGCTGTTATCTATTGAAATGCAAAGAACTATAATAATGGCATAAACATTAACAAAATCAAGTGTCATTAAAATCAAGGAGATGTTTAAAATGTCAGATCACTCATGTGTATGACATGATCGTGACCATCAAACAAAAGCATACTAAGGAAACACACTAAAAGCACATTTTAACCACATATTACATTATTCCACATTGACCTTAACTAACTCCTAGTGTCTAAATATCCTAACATCCCCCCTTAAGAATAGTGTGGGATAGGATTGAAGAATTTACAAAGGTGACACAATAGGAGAAGGAAGGAGGTATTAGAATCTATCCCCCCTTAATGAAAACTTCATACACTCCTAACATAGACTAAAGCTTTGAAAACTTGGTTTCTGTAAGGGTCTTTGTGAAAATGTCTACAACTTGACCATTTGTTTGGCAATAGAGCACTTTGAGGACGTGATCCTATAGAAACTTCYTAATGAAGTGCATGTGTAGCTCAATGTTTATGTTGCACTAATGTTGAACTGGATCTTTTACTAGCTAAATGGCACTCTAAATGTTGTACCAAAGTGTAGTCGGATGCTACTGCTTGGATCTAAACTCCGAAAGGATCTATCTAASCCATGTGGCTTCTTGACTTGCGCAAACTGTTGCTCTAATACCATCTTCGAAAAATAGGGTATATCAACACAAGTCGAACACTTTAAGACAAACGCTCACACACAAATCAAGGATCGGTGCATTGGTGTTTTACATGGTTAAAACCCTCAAAGAGGGGAATAGTCCATGGCCCCAACCAACATGGACACCAGAGGCAATATATTAATGCAAAAAGAAATAAATTACATGAACATCTCTCACAAAAACAATCATCGACAAATGACCCCCTATGCTCTATAAATAGAGATCATGGACTAATGGGGTGTTAAGCCATTGATCAAGCATCACTAATATCGAGAAGATATTTGAAATGTTGGAGCACTTATGTGTAGCACATGACCGTGACCATCATATTAGTAAAATACAATAGCGCACTAAGGAAACACACTAAAAGCACACTTTAACTTAACATTGTCTAGACTCTAAATATCCTAATAGCTCAAAAGCGGAGTAGCACAGGAATCATTCTCAGCCCTTGGGGAACCCATATTTGAGGTTCTTCCATTCTAGGGGATCATGCTAGAACACCATCAAGAACATTCAAAGTGTTCTTGTCATTCCCCCCTATCGAGGTCCCCCAATTAAATGATCCAAATTGGATCTGCATAGTTACCATACGACTTTATTGATACTTTAGAAATGGAAATATTGAATTCAGTACTTAGAAGGGTATGTTTGGGTCAGATCCTAAAAACCACACTAACAAACCAGAACGGCAAATCCTCTATTTGAAGGTCAATAAAGTGGAATTTTGGGGTCTCAAACATTGAGGACCTAGGTGTTGGGTGTCATCACTGCATTCAATGCATCATTAGCTTTCTAATGGTGGTTCATTTTTGTCAAACAAAGTCCATATGCAAAAGTTATGCCCATGGGAAAATAATGGTCCAATTATTCCTTGCAAGCCCAAGTGGTAGCCATGTCAACTCACCATAATTCATACATGTGGAGCCAATAACATATGGGAATCCCCTAAAAACTTCTAGAAGCATCATGGAGATTCCAAGAGGGTTTTGAAACCCTAAACCTAACCCTAATTCAAGCTATCAAGAAAGCTAGCCAAAGTAGGGAAACAAGGTTTACCTTTTTTAGCCACCATTATTGATCCAGAGTATGAGCAGTGAAGCTGGAGGAGATACTAACATTGCAAAGAGAGAAGCATACTGGACTGTAGAAGACCATAGTACCTTATAGCTTCACAGCAAGCTTGGAAACCTTTATAATATGTACTGTAATCTTCATAATATAAAAAGACAAAAGGCACAGTCCTTCATTTCTTGCTGTTTTTCCCATATTGGGTTTCCAAGGTAAATTTGTGTTCCAATGTGTATGTCTTTCTATTGTGGTTATGTTTTTAAGTCAAAGTTGTTAACGAATCAGGATGATGTGTTTTATTCCCCTGTTTGAATCACTAAAAATGCAAAAAGAATAGTTACGCAGTCACTGTAGCCGCTGAGTTGTAGATCTGTTTTGGTGAGACAACCATTAAATCAGATCTATAAAAAAATTGTGCATTTTCCTTGCCCCTACCTTGTTAACTATGTTGAGGAAAATGTGTTGCAAGTTGGGAGGGTTGTGTTTTTATGAAGCATTCTGTGATCCCCTATGGTTGTGTACAAGAAATAAGTTTGGTTATTGCTGCATTGAATCTGTTCTGTGAGGCAGTTCAACTTGACATGCCTTGTTTTTTTTGTTTGGTGTGGCATTCCCGTCTTTCCATGGTCATTGAGTTCAAGTCGTTTTGGCCTGTTAATGCCTTTCAGGATCATTGAGTTCAAGTTGTTTTGGCCTGTTAATGCCTTTCATGAGTCTAAGAATATTATTTTGCTGAGGCGAATTGATCCAGTAAAGTCAACAACTATATTTTCTTCTCAGCGTTGTGGCAACACTGGTATATCATGAGAATACTTGTATAATATGGCTGCACTGAGTATCTGTTAAAGATTATTGATTTGTTAATGTCTTTCATGAGTCTGTAAGAATATTATTTTGCTGAGGCGAGTTGATCCAGTAAAGTCAACAGCTATATTTTCTTCTCAGCGTTATGGCAACACTGGTATATCATGAGAATACTTGTATAATATGGCTGCACTGAGTATCTGTTAAAGATTATTGATTTGTTAATTCCTTTCATGAGTCTGTAAGAATATTATTTTGCTGAGGCGAATTGATCCAGTAAAGTCAACAGCTATATTTTCTTCTCAGCGTTATGGCAACACTGGTATATCATGAGAATACTTGTATAATATGGCTGCACTGAGTATCTGTTAAAGATTATTGATTTGTTGGTATTCATTATCTTTGTTCTAGCTCTTTAGTAGGCAACACCGTTACGTGGAACCCCTGTTTTAACTTTTTACTGGTGACGACTCCAAAAATGTTTGACCTCGGTCTCTGCAGTTTGTGATTCTGCATTTGGTTTGCATTCCAGAATTCTGCAGTTAGATGACTTGATTCACAGCACTGTGCTTTGGCCTGCATTCCCTCATTCTGCAGTCAGCTGATTTCACTCGACGCTCGACATTGGGTTCATTATTTTCATTTTTTTATTTTCCTAAGGCCTCAAAAAGTTTAAATGCTTTGTTACCTTTTCAAAGCCACCATCAGATTGACATAATTGAACGTCACGAAATGTGGCAAATTCCTAGGTATTTTTGTTTATTTTTTGGAATTTTTTAATTTTTTCCAAATAACTTTAATATAATTTTTTTGTCAATCCCAACCTGCTGTTCCCTGGAAATTTGGGGAAAGCTTTCGGCCGTTCCAGACATTCGTTCTTTTGTTCCAGAAACTCATGCAACTTAGCTCAAAAGCCACAAGTCTTTGATGGCAGGCCTAAACATTCCAAAGTGAATCACCAAAGGAGTAGGCCCCGTATACTACCCAGGCAAGTCTGGTGACAAAGTCCCAAACACAAATTTAGCCTCCAAGTCTGTGAAACTTGTAGAGACACAGGTGTTCTTAAATGCTAATCCAAGTGAAACTCAGTCATAGGTCATACTTTGACAATAAAGCCACGATGAAAAGCCGCGAGACTAAGATAACACATCAATTGGTATAAGTGCAAAACTGGTGCAATTCAAATGCAGATTACTTTAGTGTTGAGTAACAACCTCAGATCAACTTTGGGCCTAGAGCCCACCGTGATTTTAATCACCAGTAGAAACACATGCTAAGCATATTGTGGGGAATAATAATTACAAGCAAATGCAGAACACAATCAATCTTTTTTCTCTTCTTCTAAGAAAGAATTTTTTTCTGAGACATGGCTCACGCAGAATGTTAGTTGGATATATTTTACGGTTTTCTGGAGCTTTCTCTAACTGAATTGATACTTAAAAGAAATATAAAATGTGCTATCATATAGATGCTTGGATTTGAGTTTCTTCTTTATAGCCGCCTTAAATTAGTCTTCTGCAAAGCCACTTTCATTGTATAAGCCACAATTGTTGACATCAATGGATGGATGGCTTCTGATGAATTGTTTTGCTCCCCTTAATCTGCCATGTTTAACTTCCAAAATGTGATATTCATTCAACCAGCCAAAAGGAAAACAAATCAAGCTAGGACAACTTTAAGAGACAGTAAAAACTGCCATATATAATGTCTTACCTTACCAACTTCCAAGAAGTATTTGAAATCTTCTAATGCCATACATCTTTTTTCCGGTGCAACAACATGAAAAAAACTAAAGACATCATAAGCATCGTGCCTTCGTCATTGACACTGTCTTCATTGTTTAAATCCTCTGTTTTTTGTAAGTAAAGTTCAAAGCATATTGTTGATAATGTTTTTCCAGAAGCATTTTGCTCGGGCTCTTTGAAACTTCTACACGCAATCCACAAAGCAAGTGCAATGTACTGTGTAGAAGACGAAAGATTATAGAGTTATCAAGCACCCTCACAGAAGATGGCACAAACTGTTTCTTGGGATGTTAAGAATTCAACTGGGATTGATGCGTGTATGGTCTTCTGTTTTACCTCAATAAGTTTACAACTTCCCCAACTGCTGCACCAATCCAAAGACCTGGTACAAGAGGTATTCATTCTCAGTCATAGTTTTAAAAACCGAAACCGGTACCGGAACCGGTCAAGGGTCCAACCTGAACTGGAATCGGAACCAGTAATGAACCGGTCGAATCGGTTTCAATGAACCGGTTTTTTAAAAAATACATAAAATATTTAAATTTTAACGAAAAAAATATATTTTTAAGATTTTAAATCTTGTTTCCAAAGCATTAGAGACAATTAGAGACAACATATCCAAAGTATGCTCATGAATATATCAAAACGACACCAAGTGCAATACATATCTAGAGATCGGAACATAAATACATAATCAAGGAGACTCTAAATGGCCTCTACAACATCAAATAACATACTAAGTTAGAGTCATTGATACTATAGGTGGGAATGCCAATGAAAAATACAAAATAACCATAGGGTAGAATCTAGATACTAGAACCGTAGATGGAAGAATCTCATAGCTCATGAGTTGTGACTGTCAGTAGTCCTCCATGTCATAATCATCAAGATTGGCATCACTACCACTGCTCTCTCCTCCATCCTCCTCCTCCTCCTCCTCCTCCTCCCTTATATCCAATGCAATCTGTGCATTTGTTGATGTGGACTCTGGAGGATGACCCCTCAAGAGGATCACCATCATCAAAAGTGACCGGCTCTAGCACTAGTTCATTAAGATCCAAGTTGGCTAATGCAAACTCAACACTGTTGTTCAAACCCTTATCATCAGAAAACACATCCCACATCTTTGTCTTTCCCTTCAACCACTCTTCTCTCTGCTTGTATATAAGACAGAGGTTGGTGTGCACATACACTACTAAGTCACCTGACACAACAACAAAGAGAAGAGTTCAATAGAAGAGTTTATACTTGAGTGAAGGGTTAATTTTTACTGAGGTCGTGACAAAAGAGTTCAACAATCAATGCCACCAACATCGAGGTACATAAAGGGCTTGGTTCTCTTGATTAAATGTCAGTTCCATACCCTCATACATGATAGAATCCAGTGGAAACATTGCAATCTTGCCAATCTTGAAATCCTAAAAATTGTTAAGTCTGCTGAATTTTGAATGGGACCTAAAATTCTAGTTTCTCCATATGAAGTCCAATGAGGTTGGAACCACTCTCAAACATCCTGAAACAATTAATGGTAATGTTAAAAATTTAAGTAAAAGTTACTTTAAGAATTTAACATTACCATTAATTACTAGGGTGGACAAAATGGAGGGGGTGGGGACCTCTTTAAATAGCATTAATAAGGCAAAATAACCCTCAGTTGCACACCAAAACACCTTACAACTCCAACTTGAATGAGAAAACATGAGCCAAGTACTTGTTTGTTACTTAGGTTTTAGGTTTTAGGGACCAAACCGGCCGATTTGATCATAAACCGGTCGGTTTGGTCATAAACCGGTCAGTTTGGTCACAAACCAATCAGTTTGGTCACAAACCGGCCGACCGGTTCAGTTTATTGGCCGGTTTGAACCGGTCGACCATCAAACTGGTCAAACCGATCGGTTCCGGTTCCGGTTCGACCGGTTTTTAAAACACTGTTCTCAGTTTGTTTAATGTATGACGATGTTGTAAATATTTTGTTATATATGGATCTGATCTGTTCTTTCTCATTACATCAAAGACCAAGCTAATATGGTTTATCTACTTCAAAAGAGATGGTCAAGACTCAAAACTACGAAGAAGTATTATTGCAAAACTACCAAAAAGTATTGTTTTATAGTAAGAAATAACTACTGCATTGCTTCTCCTTTGTAACTAGACCCCCCTTCTCTCCTCGGGGTTGCTTGACCTCCCGGTCTTGGATCTTCAAATACTAAGCCGAATCGGTTCTTCGGGCCTCCAATAGACCATGGAACAATTTACACACAAGTCCCTTTGATGTCACCCGCAGGATCAAGTTACCTGCACAGACATTCTCGGGGGCCTCTGGCAACACCAAACTTCGAGTGCTAGCTCCTGTGCTAGGCTCTTCTCCAATATGACCATGGGCTGTGACCGTGGGCCAGCTCCGTTCGCAACTTCGCGTTTCGGATCTTTTGCAAACATGATTCCTTTTTCCCCGATCTCCAAATCGGCAAACTTACCCGGGACCAGATCTACAGTCCACGCACCTTCAACAGCCAACGACTGCGATTTACTTCGGAGTTCGGTGTTCGGAAGTTTTCGAACACGTCGACGTCTCTTCTTCCCGAAGTACGTTCTACGCAATGCTCTGGATCGAGCGCCACGCATCCTCTTCCAACGAACAGTTCCAATCGACTTCGGCACTTGGGACTTTAGACCTTCGGGACTTCACCCTTCGGTTTCCCCCGAAGTGACGAAGATGACACCACGTGTCCACGTAATCATCGGTCGAGGTTTTAGCTTCTTACCTTTCGCCGGATGCACATTTCTGGATCCCGCAATCTGACGACACGTGTCCTCCTCGGATCAACGATTCCTGTAGACTTTGCTACTTCGCTCCTTGGGCATTTTAGCTTCACCTCACCTGTTTTCCTTCGAAGTACCTTTCTCCCGAACTCCACGGATCTCTGCCATGTGTTCTTCTAGATCCAACGGTCCAAATCTACTTTGCTCTTCGTGACTTCGCGAAGTTTGCACTTTGCTCCACGCAATTCCTTTTGAAATTCTTTCCCGCAAACTCTCGAATCTGCTGCCACGTATCCTCCTTGATACCGACGACGTAGATTCACTTTGTAGCTACGGGACTTCGGCAATCCTGCACTTACAACACCTTCAAACCTCTAAACACTCAGAGTGTCGAAGGACTCAGACGCTATCCTCCGTGCAGCTCTCCCAGATCTAACGGTCTAGAATAATCCTGCTTCCTCTGAACAGATCCCGCTCGTTAACTTGGGGAATCTTAAAAGACTCCACTCTATTGAAGACTTCTCGCCGCTACCTCTTTTGAGCTTGTTCTTTCTCAAAACCTCTGACTCCTCAGAGTGCCTTTTCGACACTTAGTCGAATTTTGACTTTTGCGCACACCTTGAAACAAGTCTTCTTCCACAACTCAACTTCTCTCTGAGCGACTATGCACGCTTTGCAACAGTTCTTTACTCAACTCAATTGCTCCTCCTGAACAAAAGAACTTAAGTATGTTTCCACCTGCGCATGCCTTGCGAGGTCTCCTGCACTTCTCTCAAACAAAGCTTCAAGCTACTCCTCCTGAGCTTTTGAGTCTAAAGACTCTGTCAATGCACACCTTGCAGACACTTTGCACTCCTTGCAAATGAAAGCTTCACGCTATCTCTTCTGAGCTTCTGAGTCAAAACAGACCCTGTCAACACACTCTTTGCAGACAGTATGCACTCCTTGCATAGGCTCGTGAAGAGAAACAACTAAAACTTATCTAAATCCTCACAGGTTCATACATTCAACCATGTAAAGCATTCATAAACACAAGAATGAGTAGATAACAGAGAATTGTACTTAAACAGAAAGCCTACCATTCATTCATTCAAATAAACACAGCAATAGCAACACCAGACATTTGGGATCAACGCTTCTCTGTTATATTCATTCAAATGAAAATGTACATGGGTTCATACAATACTCTGATAAGCTTCAACAACTCCTACAATTACAAACTTCTTTAGCAACAACTATCAATAGCTACAACAATAACTTCAACAGCCTCTTCTGGGCAACAATACATACATATATACAAGAGGGCTCATAGAGCTTTTCACTCTGACTACCTTAGTGCTATCCTATTGAATTAAAAGCTATCAACGACTAAGGCTTATTACAATAAATGTTCGAGGCAGACAGATAAGAGCAAATGCATTGAATCTATCATGCAACTAGCTACATTAAAGAAAATACATCCCCCATCGATCTCATGCGATCGTTCAACCTCCAAACATTTAAGATCGTCTTTAATTTCAATCTTTTCAGATATTACATTGATATGCCATCTTTCAAATTTCAAAAACTCTTCAAAATGCGCGTTGGGGTGCTGAGTTGTCCTCCACTCGCGCTTTGCTGACGATGCTCCTGCATCACTTTGCAATAAGGCCAATGGAAGGTTGGATTTGACGAGAAAAATTAGGAGTCGACACATGACCGCAAGGTAGAAAAGAGAACACCATGCAATTATGTGCAGAGGATTGTAACAAGTTGACCACTATGGAGGGGCATCCACTCTGAGTGATGTGGAGGATCACTTAAGATCCAGCGTATCATTTCATACTGCGCCTTGTTCTTTTGAAGTGTGTAGTCCAGTGAGTGATAGGAGATTTCATCACTAGCGGAAGGAGAAGTGTTGTTAAATCCTCCATGGCAGGTTGGTTTAGAGATGTCACAGAGAGGATGGTAGAAGAGGAAAACTGGTAGGGCAAATTTGACTTGTGGGAGGACTACGGACGAAACAATGGCAAGTAGGGGGCACGAGGCATTCAGGGATCTTGGGAGCAGAATGGTAAGAGGACAGAGCCAACAGGAACAAATGGGGGAGCATACCAAAGTCAACCAGACTAGGGTGATTTTGAGAGGAGGGTTGCTTGTCTCGAGGGCAGGAGCCCTCTTGACCAACAGAACTGGTGGGCTTTGGAATAGAGGGCAGCAAGAATCGAAAGGCAGCAGACAACAACGGTTAGGACTCTCAACTCACCATTGGAAAGTGAGACTGGTGAGGATAATAAGAGACTCTCAAACAACAAGAATGGCCTAGCTGGAGTTCACTAAATGGTCGTTCTGGAGTTCACTAAATGGCCGTTCAACCCCACTTTGTTGATTTTTAGTCCTGGCAAAATGCTTAGGCCCACTTTGTTGATTTTTAGTCCTGGCAAAATGCTTAGGCTGTATGTAATCATAGGAGGTATTGCATAAGCATGGTAAGAAAAAGATCGAATTCCTGGCCATCTTTCTCACCCTTGTAAATGGGGTATTTTGTAAAGCTTTTGAATTTTTGTATTTTGTCAAACCTCAGGGAGGATGAGGCTCAACAGTTAAAGTTAGTACACTTTGCTGCAATCAAATGTTGGTAAATATGCTATTTTTGTATATAGTAGACAGGAAAGCACTTAGTCGGATATGCAGATCCTGCCCCCCTATAACCATTTGTATATTTGAATTTTTGTCACATAAAATCCTTTTTTACAGGCAAAAAAAGCTACTGAAATGCTTCTCAGTCATAAACATTGTCACAGTCTTCCATCGTGTGGATTGCAGATGCATATTGATTTCGTTGCAGATTATATTATAGATGATTATAAAATGATTTTTACTAAAATTGAATCTTCTACAAAATATTCATTAAAAGCAATGACAATATATGTTTAGCCCATAGAGATCAATATATGTAAATGGACAACAAATATATGTAAAAGGACAACAAAGAGCCAAGTACCATATGGCAATTTCAAGGTTTATAATAGCGTGTATCTCCCTCATGCAAATGTAGTGCTTAATAGTGCCTCAATAATTGCAGGCTTAGAAACAAAGAACTTAGAAATATTTAATTTCGATTTGCATTTTTTCAGAACCTCGTTCACTCGGACCATATTGGTCTATTGAACCAGATTAGCAATTATTGTAATGATGATACTCTATGGTCGAATATTCTTGTCATTATATTCCCTAATTTGATGAGATCCTGCCATGATTAGTTGTTACACTGTGTTGTTGTTTTGTCAGCTAACTTCTTACTTGATATAAAAATTGTGATTAACTGGGCAATGCAACAGGGTACCTTGAACGTTCTTCATCTTCAAATTTGATTTTATTATATATGTCAACCAAACGGAAGTTAACCTAGCAAAGAAAGCTATCCATTCCGCATATTGAGACTCAGATCACTTTTCACAATTAGGCTTGTAATAAAAGCATATAGTCACAACACTAAGATCGACCCAGGTTGGGTAGTGCCACCCACCAAGCACTAGACGAAATCTGTTTCATTTCCTCTAAACATTTATAAAAGCACCGCCAATGAGAAGTTGTGCCTTATTTACTCTCATTTGATCTCATTATCCAGTCTTGATAAAGCCACTATGAAAGCTAAATGGCAGACATAACTGGCATTCAGGTCATACACAACATTCATTCGGTGAATTTTTTATGCCCGTTATTGAAAAAATATTCAGAATGTTGGAAATTATGCTTTGCCAAAGATGTTGGAGAATGCATATTCGACATGATAGAATTTAAAAGATGCAGAAAATGGAAGTCTCATTAAGACATGTTTTATGATAGTACCAAGAGACGCAATCCACAGCCCAGGTAGCAACAATATGTTTATGAGGGTATAACGCTCAGCTTAGGCAGAAGTATTGTTCATATACACTAATTTATTTTTAATATGCATCGAGGTTAAGGTGGCTGACCTAACACTCATATGAAGTTGTGAACCATAAACATTATACAATAAACATTATATATTAGCACGGATCCATGTAAACCTAGGTTTGATATGCACTTCGACTTTACAGAGCTCAAAGTTTCATATCTCGAATTCCAACCTTTGTTACATTGGCAATTTGTGTTAATTTGACCTACAAACCTTCAAGCTTCACAACCTCAAGATGCATATCAAACCTGGGTTTAGATAGGTATGTGCTAGTGTCCATATTCAATATACTCAATTCACTGTTTAGATTGAAAGCTCTGTTACACACAAATTGTTGATGGATTTTCATCTACCCATCCACACTGTAAACATAAGCTTCAGATTATTTTATACACTAGCACAAATCCATCTTAATTTTTGGGATCATTAATTCTTACTTGTCTTATGGAATAAGTGTAATATGAGTG
>JASDQU010105108.1:80544-91613 GCA_032191745.1 Picea mariana
TGTTACAATAATCTTCAAGCTCAGGTTTTCATACCCTCAACCCTTATTTATACTAATTATGTCTATCAAGAGAAACATCTAGAGGAAGATCCTTCTAGAAGCAAAAGCTTCTATTAGGTCTTCTTACATCTGCTTTATTCTATTTTATTGAAAGGCCTTATTAATATTGACCTTTATTACATCTGAATATATTGATCTACCTATGTGCGAGTTTAACATCTTGAGATTGCTCTTCATATGCTCTTTATTCTATTTCTCTGGAGAACATTCTTTATATTCATCCGATGTAGAACTCCAACTCATGGATGTTGCAGATGATATAATGACTCATGTAGAGATAAGTCTAGTTTACTGGAACAAGTAATCATCATAGTCTTCTCTCTCCATCTAGGAGAACCTCTAGTTCTAGGTCTTGCAATGCTTTCATTCATAAGTCTTCCATACATTGTTCTATATCACGACTTTCAGTTCTTCTGCTTGATTGCTTTTATTGAGTTTACATTAGGCTGACAATATTGTGATTCTTGATATAATAACTGGTTGTTCTGGCTTCTCTTTCTTTCTTGGAATCTTCATGTGTTTCTTTAGTTCTCGGGTCCATGGAGTTTCTTATAGATTCCATGCCATAGAGATTCCACTTCTTCCTTTCATCATAGGATCACAGATCTGGATGGACAACCAAGGATGCTTTAAGGCTTCTCTTCAAGGAAGACTTCTTGAACTGAACACATATTGTCTTTCATGGTTACTACCATGGATATATACTTCATCATCTTCAATGGATCATAGGATTAGCTCCCTCCTAACCCTTGCTTCATCGGCTCCCTCCGTCTAACAGAGTCCACGCTTCCATCTGCATCCTTATTGTCTTCTGCAATATATAATTGGCTCTCTTGTCTAACAGAGTCCACGCTTCCGCCTTGTTGTCTTCTACAAAACGTCATAAGTCTTTTTCCAATTTACTTTCGATTGCTAACTTCTTTCTGTCTTTGCTTCTTCTAAGTCTCTTCATGATTGATTCGGCTTAATAGCTTCCACATGATTTGTATTTCATCCTTTCATGTGTATTATCTAATGATATCCATTTTCATCTTGTTTGTTCTTCCATATGTATAGTTCTTCTTGGAACACATTATCTTCCAAGAGATAGATGTACAAGATATGTACAGAGATGATGCAAACAAGATATGTACAAGAAATAAGAAGAGTGTTGTTACCTTTTAGAAGAAGAAGTCTCTTCCATCTTGCTTAGTCTTCTTTGTAGGTTCCTTTTCTTCGGCAATTGATGCTTCGTGTTTCTCCTTCCTTTTCTTTAGCTCAAGACAATGATTCTTGTAGTGAACATACTTTCGACAATTGAAGCATTGTACTTCTGAAATGTCTTTCTCTTGATTTGGCTTTCTCTTTGAACCAAACTTCCTTTTGTTCCTGAAGTTCTTGAAACTTGTTGTGAAGGCTTGACCGTCGTACTTCTTTTGGGGTTTATCTTTTGCATTGATCCTTGATTCTTCTTGAGCACAGCAAGTCCAAAGTTCTTCAAATGTCGGATACTCCTTCCTTGTGTTCATGTTTGCGGCAAATGCATCCCACGTCTTGGGAAGACCATTGAGTACTATGTTCACCAATTCCTTTTCCGAAATGGTCTCTCCAATAGCTTGTAGTTGATCTCTTAACTAAGAGATCCTCACAAAATATGATGTTATGCTGTCGTCATTATTCATCTTCATGTCACGAAGCTCATTCTTCAGACTCATAACTTGTCCAATGTTTCTGACTGAGAAGAGATTTGTTAGGGCATCGTACATCTTCTTCGATGAGTTAAGATGGGAGATGTAGGGTATCAAGTGGTCTTTTATAGAATCCACTATGATACTCATGGCATTGATGTCAGCATCTTTGAACTTCTCCATAGTTGCAACGTTCTGCAGTTCCTTCTCTTTTCCTTCTTCAAACTCTGGTTTCACGATATTTCATTTCACGATATCCAGCACTTTATTCTTGGCAAGGATGAGGTCAATCCTTGTCTTCCATGCTCTGAAGTTAGAGGCTCCATCTAACTTGTTCTCTGACTTCAAAGAATAAGTCATGGTTGCTTTGACTTGGTCAAACCCTAGATTTGATCACAAACTCAATCTTCACGTCTTGGCTTGTTGAGAGTATCAAAGAATGCGCTAGGCTAGAGTGCACTGATCTATCCGGAGATTAGGTCAATCCATTCACTTAAGGTGCCTCAACACGAGGTTTAGGGTTTCTGCAACTGCTCCTGCTAGTAACCCTAGCGACAGTGTCTTGGAAACTACTTCTGCTAGTAACCTTAGAGGTAGTTCCTCAACAAGCTCAATATCCTAGTGGCTATGTTTCCTTCCAGCGTTTAGACTGAATGAAGGAGGTGTGGGCCCATAACCTGTTAGAATATAGAAGATTGTGTGCTCGTTTTACCATTGACAATACCCTTGTCACCCAACCATAGGCCGAAGCCACCCTCCAAGCACCTTAACCTTAATCGAGAATTACTCCATAAGCAAACCTTAGGCTAGATAGCCAAACAAGGTGTAGCGCATCTTCCTCCAAGGATAGCACACCAACAATAGCTGATCAAATAGTCCAAACCCTAGCGAAGAGATAGTCCAAGCCAACACTAAAAATTGGTTGTTGCAGCAGCTGCACCTGCAGCTCTCCTCCACACGTGTGCACCAAACTGGGAACTATAGTGCGCACCAGTTGATGCTCTGCAATTCTGAGATTGTGTCAAATGAGAATTGGCAACCTGTATTTATAGTGGTTCTGCCAGATTTGTTGGGGTCAACTTCTCCTTCTGGGTACATGTCTGTTCATTTTATTATTATTATTTATGGCTGACTTCTTCTCTTGGAGGCTAATAACCTAATATAAATTATCTTCTTGAGCCGACAAGACTTCTAGGGTTATTAGCCAACTCATTAGAGTTTTCTCTTGCTTTCCAGAGTCTTCTATTCTCGTCAGGTTTACACGTGGAGGTAAATACCTCCCGCAACTACCATAATATTAACATAAACTACAGGGAAACATTGTTTAGTTCCAGCTCTCAACTGCTCAAACAGTAGAGATTTCAACTATGTTCCCGTGATTAGAACCCAGAGCCAAGTTTTGAATCCCTCCCTGCATCAAAGGGCTACAGTTGAACAATGAACCATGTAAACCTCCACACTCCTTCGCAGGTCCACGAAGGCACTATGCAACAACAATGTATGGAATGCAATAACAAACATTACCCTTCGCCATATGTCTCTTACAACCATGCAGAAGCAAATTTACATTACAATAATCCACTTTCATTTTCCCGGGCCCTCCTGTGAGGGAGTCAAGCCCGGTCCCGCTTTGATACCATGTTGATTTTTCTATATGAGATAATATGAGATGATATATGATCGATACATTATTACAATGACGAGTGTTCCATATATAGAGAACATACGGTGACCATCCATGAAAGGATGTGTCGCTTGGATAATTAATAACTATTTATTATTATCATTACTTATTATATATATTATTTAATAATAAATAATTATATTATTAATTTTTAATCTAAGAGAATGTCTTCTCGATGTTGTCCAAACATCATCAACAACAACATTCTTTCAAGTGAGTTCTTTCCATTTCTCCTCTCTTTCATTTCCAACACTTAAGTTCACTAGCTCACTAAAGGATATTGGTAAATTAACCTTATGTTAGTTTGATTCACTTTGTTAATTTGGTGTTATTTACTAGCTAGAAACCCTAATCAAAGGCCCTAATTAATCTATAGCCCTAAACAACTAACAAAGAGTAAAACCCTAATTAATCTAGTGGTCTATTCCCTCATCTTCTTCCTTTCTCTCCTCAGGTTTATCAATTTTTCTGTAAACCCAAGTGCCTATTCCACAATCTCCTTTCCCCTTGTAGTAGTGTGGTGTCTCACTCTAACCATCACATTACACTTCTCAAGTCGCTATTCTAATATGCAATTCAATTATCGTGTTTTGAGTAGTTTCCTTCAAAGCTGTAAGAGGGCAATTTCTTAATGAAGTTCAAAAAATGAAGGAAAACAACACAATAAATCATGATTATTAATAGCAAGTGCTTTGGGTCAATAGCATCACATAGGATTTTGTGTGGAAACATCCACTAAAGCAATCACAACTGAGGCAGAGCTCCCAAGCCACAATGAAGGAATGTTGTGCCTAATAAGCATAGAGTTATACTCGATCCCTAGGCCTTACCAGCTCAAAATTTTATATATATATATATATATATAAAGAAAGAATTTTGTCATGTTCCAAAAAAGAAAAAGATTAAAGATTGAAACAAAATTGCTCATGTAGTTTTCATGTTTGTGCTCATAACTGTGTTGTGATTTGACATGGATTTCATACTTGACACTATTATGATAAAAGTAATGCATTTGAAGCTCTCTAGGCAAGAATACAAATATTTTCTCTAATCTATACAGCTTTTATTGTTATTGTTTTGGGATGGTTAATTTTATAAAGTATTTTGCATTTTGATTAAAAAAGGTCTTTTGGATAAGATGTATCTTACACTAAACCTTGTTATTTGAATGCATGCATGTATGTATATATGGATTCAACGTATTCTGCAAGTTCATATTGCCCTGTAACTGCAATCGATGATGTTTGGTAAGATGGATTATAGAACTTTAAGCTGACAGTATATTTTGTACAAGTTTTGCATTCAGAAGAAGGCAAGGTACAAGTTTCTTTCTTCATTAGAAATAGTATACAAGGTACACCATATCAAAATATGGTATCACTGTCTTTCAGTTGGCAAAAGCCAGTTTCTTGTCCCGTATGAATCCGTATTCAGCCTAAAATACCACCATTATCACACCAGTTTTGTCACAGGTACAAATTTTCCACACTGAAAATTATACAAATTTCTGTAGGACATCCATCTTTTAGGTGATGTGACTGAATGCGATGGGAACCTTCTTGAAGGGAATCATGCAGTTAGACAAGTCGACATAGTCTATTTTACATTTACGCATTTGCCAACATGGTAAATAACCATAAATAGACATCTATTATTCTTATGTTTGCCGGGTGAGAAATACACTGAAATGCTTAAAGTGTAAGTAGACAATAACCACGATCATTTCTATGGGTACAAGTTCTAAGCTTTATGATCTGAGACAAATACTGGGAAACATATTTGTTTTCTCCTTTCCACAAATTCCCTCCATCTGCATCTAGCTTCAACTTCCACGCAGGTTGGGGACTTGGAAATGCTGAATACTTAATTCAGGAACAGTGCAATGAATTGGAAAACTCCAGCATGCTGTTCACTTTACCTATGGTGCAGATCAGGAAGTTGCCACTACCAAACATGTGCAATTATTCTGTCAAAGAAATAGTAGCTGAACTGCATTTTTTTGGAAGGCATTCCTTGATGGACACAAATGCTGCTCGGTCAAACTTCAATTTACCGAAATTTCACACTCATGGAGGCGCGTAAAAATATCCTCACAGCATGGCCTAGCATTGGGGTCCTCTGCCCAGCAATCTGTCAAAGCATAAAAAAATTATTTAACATGCAAACATAGATAAGAAACGGAAGATCAACTCCCTCTTTCTCACACAGATACCTGAGATCAACTTGCCAATTGGGCCTTCAGGTATATCCAACCGTGCTCCTTCATGAGCAACAGCATAAACCACCTAACAAGACATATCTAGAAAAATGAGAAATACCATATCTCAAAACTTCGCATTTGATCAATATGATGTGGTATCTATTAAATATGAAACTCTATTACTAGAAAGATACATCACTTGAATGAAATTAAAGGCCTTCTTATCTAAAGATATGACAGGAATCATTTTCTTAATGTCCACATGATAACTAGGATTTTTTTTATTTGTTAGACTTCAAAGTCCTTATTCATGATAAGCTTTAAATAAAAAATAACGAGACTCACTTGCATTGGCTTGACACCATCCCACGGGCGTTTTAAAGTACACAGCTCCCACATTATCACTCCAAAGCTGAATACGTCACACTTTTCGGTGAAGGGTTCATTGCGCAGCAGTTCTGGTGCCATCCACTCTGGAGTTCCAGCAGCTTTGAAATCCTTTATAGGAGAGTTAACCATTATCCGTGAAAGACCAAAATCACATATTTTTACTTTCGAATGTTTGTCAACAAGACAATTTGCACTTTTCAAGTCTCGATGAACTATTTTCATTCGCTGTATGCACATCATGCCCCTTTTGTATGGGAATCAAGCCACAGGTATCATCAACGGCAGTATAGCCCAACCAAAATATGAAAGACAATGAAAGATCTGTTAGAAGTGATTTGAGGTAAGAAAAAACTCTTGCTCAATAATTTACTGTAGCAGTGAATAGACAAAAATGAGCATTAAACATAATTATCCAATAACGAATTGCAAGCATCCCCGAGGATATGTGCTAAAGGAAAATCCTATGTACAGTGTAATAGCCAAGTAATTTAATGGACATGTAATGGATTGTAGCATTTAAATTTCTCCACAGCAATTCCATAATCAAGAATGACCAATATGATCAGATAGTTTTGAAAACTCACTAGGAAACGGAAGAAATTGGCTAAATGGATTTTTATCTCATATTTAAACAAAACTATCAGTCAATTGTGCACATTTTGCATATAATAGAAATAAAAGGCAGGAGGTATTAAGCTCCAACCTGCAAATATCAAGAAGCATCTTCAATCTCCTTCGCCAACTGAGTTTTTTGCCTTGGTCACTTGTATGTATCAAGTGATATAGAGAACCCATGTGCATATATTCAGTAACCATTGAAAGATGAGGTGGCGTTGTGCAGGCTCCAAGAAACAATATGACTGAGCTTACAACAAGACAACCACATAGAAGACAATTCAGCAAAGGAAATATTATAAAAACTAACTTTATGTACTAGTTGCATTGTTGCTTCTAAAACATGAACTAAATTCATATTTCCTCATAACAAAATTTTCATCCAATGAAATATGCTATAACTTCATCAACTAAACCATCATAATCACCCATAACATTCCTAATCATGATCATACTATACCAATGAAATAGCCGTTCCATTGATCCTAGATGATTTGAGGACGAATCAACCTTTAAGGGTTGGATAMTGTTAAGCTAGGATTCCCTGATGCATGCTTTCACCATGAAGCCCTCTAAGCACCAAGTACATGGCATGTTTGTGCGGTTTCAGGCCAGCTTGGCCACCCATGCACTTATTTAATTATATTTTCTTGATTGATCATCTTTGACTTTATTTTGTATTTATGCCGCCTTAGCCCATTGTTAAGAGCATGGGTGACTCCTAATAAACTTACTGCAGTGGTTATTGAATGATAACAAGGCTTCCAACCTCTCACATATGTTGTGTATATGTCTCTTATATGCATCTCAGGTTATTTTCTGCTACTGATTTGGGTTAATAATATCATAAATAGAGCACTTGTGTTCTCTTTAAGTTGTATTGGATTAGCACACATATTGTCCTGGTATTAATTAGCATCGTTAGTCACAGTAATCCATTGTTAGATCTTTATTATAGTTTATATCCTTAAGTGTAAGTATTTCCATGATACCCCAAACACATCATAAAAGGAAGTGTTCCACGGTGATGCGTCCCCTAGGGTGGGGGTCACATCCCCCACGTTTCCCACGTACCCGGGACGGAGGGACTCTTGGGGAGACGTGACTCCCCAAGGTGGGGGATGAGTCTCCCCGAAAGGGTGACTCCTAGGTGTCTCCTCAAAATGTTTTGCCTATTGACTTAACAAACAAAAAATTAAATTTAAAAAAACAAAAATTAAAAAAATTAAAAAACAAATATGTATATAAAAAAAGGATAAAAGTTAAAACACACTTAATTTATTAAATTTTAAAAGCTAAATTATTAAAACACAATTAAATTTTAAAAATTGACTCCATGCAAGAGATGGATGTTCAGGACCGGTCAATGAGATTGACTCTATGATGGTCATTTTAAAAACTAATTTCTATGTTAATTGTTTTTTCAGTGTTAACTTTTGAGTCTTGACTCTCGATACTGATGACCTTAGACCTTGACTCATTACGCTTTACTATTTTAAATTTTTGAGATTGAGTAATTCCAGTATACTGTTTCAGACTATAGTATCTACTATTTAGTATTTTGCTTAGTACTAATTAATTAGACTCTAGAATGATGAATTTAATTTTTAAATCAATGCATCAATATTTATTATTTTACTATTTCTATTTCTATTTCAACTTTCATTTATGATTTATGAATCAATGTATTTCATTACTGAATTTGAATTTTGAATCATGTTTAATAGTTAATATCATTTACAAATTTGAAGTTTCAATTTACTAATATAGTCTTTTAGTATTTACTGATGAATTTGCATGGGATGAACATTGAATTGTTATTGTTGAGATTTTATCATTATTATTTTTATTTTTAAAATTTCATATTTTATATTTTAATTTTTTTTCTATTATATATGTGACGTCCCCCTGTCCCCCATTTCCCTAAAATCCCTAAAATTTGGGGGTATTTCCACACGTCCCCCCTGTGCGTTTCCACACCCGCATCCCCCGTCCCGGAGACTTGGTGGAACATTGATAAAAGGTCCTTGTTACCCCCCCATGCCTAGGGGTAACTAGAGGAGATCATGTCTCGTGGCCCACAATGGAGACAATGATCCCGATCATGATGATGATCAGCATGTCCACAGATGGTATCCCAACCTCTGTTACAAAAATCGCCAATAAATCGCCAAAACCGTGATAAATCGTGATTCCAACTCAAAAACGATATTTTCTAAAAAAATCACGGAAAAAATTGCGATTTTTTGACCAAAAAATTGGAAAAATCACGAGTCGATGGGTAAAAATCGCTTGTACAAAAAGTCCGTGGGTTTAAAACTCCGTGAGGGGGTTTTTTGGTTTTATTTTTGCATTTAGCCAAGGAGGAGAGCGAAGCCATTCAACCAGCCAAGGAAGAGTTTGCCATTGGGATTTTGTGGATTCAAGGGTCAGCTTTATGGATTTGGCATTGGAATTTTTAGTCCATTTCACAGTTTTTGCATTTGGAGGTAAGTAAAAAACAATTCCCATTATTTCTCATTTTTCCACAGATTTTCATAGGTTTTCAATGGCAATGAGTTTTATATCTTCAAAATAGACTTTTGATGGATCAAAAACCATTTTTTTCCATTGTTATGTGATTTTATTTCTTGCCATGTATGCCCAAAAACGTTTTTGGGATTTTCTTGCCCTAGATCGATGTAAATTAGTTTAAAAAATTTTGTCTATTTCGGGTTAAAAACCAAGTTTGAATGCTAGATACATAATTGATTTATCTTTGATTTTTAAATTTTCATTTATAACACATGCTAAAAAACGACTTTTTTTGCCCTAGGTTCATATTTTTCCATATTAAAGATGCCAAAGGCATTAGATCCATTCTAGGAGTATGGTGAGCCTGATCCTCCAGGGAATCGACAACATCTCTCATGCAAGCTATGTGGGAAAAAAATGAGCGATTGGGTATACAAGCTAAAATACCACCTTGCGAAAATTCCAAGGAATGAGGTGGATATTTGTCCCATTTCAAGCGCAAAACTTGTTGTGAAGACCACAAAAGCACTTGAAGAGTATGCAGAAAACAAAAAGTACACAGAAGCCAAGAAAAAAGAAATGGCTTCAAGATCCAAGTCAAGGACAAACACACACACTCTTGGGGCAATGGGAGTGGAGTCTAATGAGATCCACTCCTCACAGTCTATAATGCCTATAGCAACATCATCATGGTTTATGCCAAGAACTACACCTGGTGCACAACTGTCTATCAAGTCCATGTTGAAAAAAAAGAGAAAGAAGAAGCGGACAAACTTGTGGGTAGATGCCTTCTATGGAGTGATATTCCATTCAATTTTGCTAGGAACCCATTCTATGTGTCCATGTTTGAGGCTGGTAGTATTGTTGGCTTGGGGTATAAGCCCCCCACTTATGAGGAGTTGAGAGGGCCCATCCTTCAAAATGAAAAGGCCGATCGCACTCAGAGGTTGCAGGAGCTTTGAGATTCATGGAAGTTCACAGGATGCATGGTGATGTCAAATGGTTGGACTGATGGGAAGGGTAGGACCCTTCTCAATTTCTTGGTTCATTGTCCCAGGGGGACAATGTTTTTGAAATCTGTGGATGCATCTGCACATGTCAAGGATGCGATATTACTTTGTGACTTGTTGGATGGGTTCATCCAAGAGGTAGGTCCGCAACATGTTGTCCAAGTCATAACAGACAATGCTGCAAATTATGTGGCTGTTGGTAGGATGCTTATGTCCAGGTATCCTACACTGTTTTGGACTCCTTGTGCCGCTCATTGCCTTGACTTGATGTTAGAGGATATGGGAAAGATTGATTGGATCAAGGATGCCATTGATTCAGCGAGAAGCATCACAAAATTCATATACGATCATGCTTTTGTACTTAGCTTGATGAAACAATTCAGAGGTGACAAAGAGTTGGTGTGTCCTTCCATCACACGCTTTGCCACTAGTTTTATTTCTCTTCAGTCTCNAGAGGTGACAAAGAGTTGGTGTGTCTTTCCATCACACGCTTTGCCACTAGTTTTATTTCTCTTCAGTCTCTTTTGAATTCTAGGTGGGAATTGCAGACAATGTTCCTTTCATTTGAGTGGCATGCTTTATCATTTAGCAATAAACAAGAGGGGCAAGCCATTATGAGCCTAGTTGCATACCAGGAGAGCTTTTGGGATGCGGTGAATGAGGTGTGCACCATCAATGAACCTTTGGTAAAGGTTATTCGCTTAGTCGACGGGGACAAGCCCACAATGGGCTACCTATATGAGGCCATGGATAAGGCCAAAGAGTCCATTCGTGCTTATTATGTGGACAAGGGGGATCAAGGGCATGAGAGAAAAGAAATGATATGGATGGTGATTGATGACCGATGGAACAACACACTCCATCGCCCCATTCATGCTGCAGGGTTATACCTCAACCCTGCATTCTCTTACAGCTATGGCTTCAGGTTT
>JASDQU010105108.1:91809-102042 GCA_032191745.1 Picea mariana
AGTTGGCTAATAACCCTAGAAGTCATGTCGGTTCAAGAAGATAATTTATATTAGGTTATTAGCCTCCAAGAGAATAAGTCGGCCAGAAATAATAATAATATACTGAACAAACATGTACCCAGAAGGAGAAGTCGTCCCCAGCAAATCAGGTAGAACCACTATAAATACAGGGCACCAGTTCTCATTTGATACATCTCAGAATTGCAGAACAGCAACAAGTGTGCACTGCAGTTCCCAGTTTGGTGCACACATGTGGAGGAGAGCTGCAGGTGCAGTTGCTGCAGCAACCAGTTTTCAGTGTTGGCTTGGACTATCTCTTGGCTAGGGTTTGGACTATTTGATTAGATATTGTTGGTGAGCTATCCTTGGAGGAAGATGCGCTACACCTTGTTTGGCTATCTAGCCTAGGGTTTGCTTCTAGAGTAATTCTCAGTCAAGGTTAAGGTGCTCGGAGGGTGGCTTCGGCCTATGGTTGGGTGACAAGGGTATTGTCAATGGTAAAACGAGCACACAATCTTCTATATGCTAACAGGTTATGGGCCCACACCTCCTTCATTCAGTCTAAATGCTGGAAGAAAACATAGCCGCTAGGATATTGAGCTCGTTGAGGAACTACCGCTAGGGTTACTAGCAGAAGTAGTTTCCAAGACACTGTCGCTAGGGTTGCTAGCAGGAGTAGTTGCAGAAACCCTAAACCTCTTGTTGAGGCACCTTAAGTGAATGGATTGACCTAATATCTAGATAGATCAATATTCTCTAGCCTAGTGCATTCCCTGATACTCTCAGCAAGCCAAGACATGAAGATTGAGTTTGTGGTCAAATCTAGGGTTTGACCAAGTCAAAGCATCCACGACTTATTCTATGAAGTCAAAGAACAAGTTAGATGGAGCCTATAACTTCAGAGTGTGGAAGACAAGGATTAACCTCATCCTTTCCAAGAATAAAGTGTTGGATATCGTGAAAGGAAATATCGTGAAACCAGAGTTTGAAGAAGGAAAAGAGAAGAAACCTCAGAACGTTGCAGCTATGGAGAAGTTCAAATATGTTGACATCAATGCCATGAGTATCATAGTGGATTCGATAAAAGACCACTTAATACCCTACATCTCCCATATTGACTCATCGAAGAAGATGTACAATGCCCTAACAAATCTCTTCTCAGTCAGAAACATTGGACAAGTTATGAGTCTGGAGAATGAGATCCATGACATGAAGATGAATAATGATGACAGCATAACATCATATTTTGTGAGGATATCTTAGTTAAGAGATCAACTACAAGCTATTGGAGAGACCATTTCGGAAAAGGAATTGGTGAACATAGTACTCAATGGTCTTCCCAAGACGTGGGATGCATTTTCCGCAAGAATTAACACAAGGAAGGAGTATCCGACATTTGAAGAACTTTGGACTTGATGTGCTCAAGAAGAATCAAGGATCAATGCAAAAGAGAAACCCCAAAAGAAGTACGACGATCAAGCCTTTACAGAAAGATTCAATAACTTCAGGAACAAAAGGAAGTTTGTTTCAAGGAGGAAGCCAAATCAAGAGAAATACATTTCAGAAGTACAATGCTTCAACTGTCGAAAGTATGGTCACTACAAGAATCATTGTCCCGAGCTAAAGAAAAGGAAGGAGAAACATGAAGCATCAATTGTCGAAGAAAAGGAACCTACAAAGAAGACTAAGCAGGATGGAAGAGACTTCTTATTCTAAAAGGTAACAACACTCTTCTTATTTCTTGTACATATCTTGTTTGCATCATCTCTGTACATATTTTGTATATCTATCTCTTGGAAGATAATGTGTTCCAAGAAGAACTATACCTACGAAAGAACAAACAAAATGAAAATGGATATCATTAGATAATACACATGAAAGGATGAAATACAAATCATGCGAAATCTATTAAGCCGAATCAATCATGAAGAGACTTAGAAGAAGAAAAGACGGAAACAAGTCAGCAATCGAGGGGAAATTGGAAAAAGACTTATGACGTTTTGTAGAAGACAACAAGACGAAAGCGTGGATTCTGTTAGACAAGAGAGACAATTATATATTGCAGAAGACAATAAGGATGCAGATGGAAGCATGGACTCTGTTAGATGGAGGGAGCCGATTATATGTACTCTTACATGAAGCAAGGGTTAGGAGGGAGCTAATCCTATGATCCATTGAAAAATGATGAAGAATATATCCATGGTAGTAACCATGAAAGACAGTACATTTTCAGTTCAACCGCAGAAGAAGAATTCTTCGAAGAGAAGCCTTAAAGTATTCTTGGTTTTCCATCCAGATTCATGATCCTATGATGAAAGGAACAAGTGGAATCTCTAGGGCATGGAATCTATAAGAAACTCCATGGACCCAAGAGCTGGAGAAAAACATGAAGAAGAACATGAAGATTCCAAGAAAGAAATAAAAGCCAGAACAACCAGTCATAATATTAAGAATCAAAAGATTACCAGCCTGATATGAACTCAATAAAAGCAATCAAGCAGAGGAACTAAAAGTCGTGATGAAGAATAGTGTATGAAAGACTTATGAATGAAAGCATTGCAAGATCCAAAACTAGAGGTTCTCCTAAATGGAGGGAGAATACTATGATGATTACTTGTTCCAGTAAACTAGACTTATCTCTACATAAGTCATTATGTCATCCGCAACATCCATGAGTCAAAATTCTACATCAGATGAATGCAAAGAATGTTCTCCAGAGAAATTGAATAAAGAGCGTATGAAGAGCAATCTCAAGACTTTGAGGCATACTAGAAAGAGACTCCTATATGCAGATAGAAGAAGATAACTTGGTGGAGAACCTCTAGTGCACAACAAAAGCGTGGTGAAGATTTCCTATAACATCAAGATGACTACTCAGTAGATCAGATCTCATGATGATAGAAGAAGTGCCACATGGATATGTTCCAGTTTTCCAACTATGAAATACTTTATTGTTCAGATCTACATGAAGCCTTCACAATGTTCCAAGACTAAAGTACATTTGAAATAAAGCATTACATTATCCATGATGAAGTCCAGAAAGGAGAAAATGATTCTCCAATACATATCTCCACAGATGAGTAGATAAGCAGACATTTTGGTAAAGCTTCTATCCAAGATGAAAGAGTTTGCGTACTCAAGCTGGAGCTCATGGAAACAACTTCCTTCTTATTGAAAAAGGAAGAAATGACTCTCCAAGTTAGGAGGGAGCACTGAAAACATTATTGAAGACATTCATCTTTAAATTTGAAAAATAGTTCATCTTGGACAGATGCTTTCTTGTTCTGAAAGTGGATTGAGATTTCTGACAGATAGTCACTTCCCATTGTGGTTAACATGGGAAGTAGTATGATTGTTGATGTATCATAGACAGTGACTTCCCATTATGGTTAACATGGGGAGTGGTTTAGGGCATTCTCTCTTCTTGACGGTTACTCAAGAAGACTGGCCCGCTTCGCCAGACAGCGATTTCTCATTGTGGTTAACATGAGGAATGGTCAGTTTTTGGAGGTTGATGCAGGACAGTCTTTTCCTCTTGTGGTTAACAGAGGAAATGGTCTGGACAGTCATTCCTTAGGGTTTATACATTCTCTCCAGGGTTCACTTTGATTAGTGTAGGAGGAATGGCCCAGGGTGGGGAATGGTCCAGGCTCAACAATCAGGGACAGACATTCCTTAGGGTTTATACATTCTCTCCAGGGTGCACTTTGATTAGTGTAGGAAGCATGGCCCAGGGTGGGGAATGGTCTAGGCTCAACATTCCTTAGGGTTATACATTCTCTCCAGGGTTCACTTTGATTAGTGTAGGAAGAATGGCCCAGGGTGGGGAATGGTCCAGGTTCAGAAGACAAGACAATTATTCTTCCTTACTTGAGAAGAATAGTCTAGATATCTCATTGTTCTACTCTGAGGGAAGATATTCTTTCAGAGCTCACAGATGTGAGTGAAATATTGGCTCAAATGATTCAGTTTATATCATAACATTGTTTCTGTGCAGGTTGTTATTAGATGTTTGTTATGAAGACTGTATCACAGTAGATAAAGACTATTGTGGTGGATATGTTCCACTGCTCGTGACTATACGTTGTTGATCAAGTACTTGTGTGTTACTTGGTGTGGTAGTGTACCACTGGATTGTAGCTATATACTACTATGGATAGACACAGTTGTGTTCTATCTTTGTTCTAATTGCCTTGAAGACTATTAGTAGTTTATTGGAGATAATCATCATCCAGACGAATGATGAATAGAGATTTTCCAAACAAAAAATAGTTTAGAGCATTTACTCTTCTAGATTATAAGAATGAATCTTGTATCACTCTATGGTGTGAGTGAATTATCCAACATCATGTCTGATTACTCAGATGAAGTATGGTTTCGAGAGATGATGCAGCTGATGGTGATGGTGATGCTCATGATTTAGTCATGAGATAGTCTAAACGACTATGTTGATGTTACCGGGTAAATGGTATGTTTTTGTGGTCAAGACCATTACATGTAATACCTCCCTAGCTAGGAGGGAGTGTTAATATTATGGTAGCTGCGGGAGGTATTTACCTCCACATGTAAACCTGATGAGGATAGAAGACTTCGGAAAGCAAGAGAAAACCCTAATGAGTTGGATAATAACCCTAGAAGTCTTGTCGGCTCAAGAAAATAATTTATATTAGGTTATTAGCCTCCAAGAGAATAAGTCGGCCAGAAATAATAATAATATACTGAAAAAACATGTACCCAAAATGAGAAGTCGGCCCCAACAAATCTGGAAGAACCACTATAAATACAGGGTGCCAGTTCTCATTTGATACATCTCATAATTGCAGAACAACAATTGGTGCGCATTGTAGTTCCCAGTTTGGTGCGCACGTGTGGAGGAGAGCTACAGGTGCAGCTGCTGCAGCAACCAGTTTTCAGTGTTGGCTTGGACTATCTCTTGGATAGGGTTTGGACTATCTGATCACCTATTTTTGGTGCACTATCCTTGGAGCAAGATGTGCTACACCTTGTTTGGCTATCTAGCCTAGGGTTTTCTTCCGGAGTAATTCTCTGTCAAGGTTAAGGTGCTCGGAGGGTGGCTTCGGCCTATGGTTGGGTGACAAGGGTATTGTCAATGGTAAAATGAGCACACAATCTTCTATATTCTAACATAAATAACATCTAATTATGTATACTTTGTAATGATGTAAAACTCACAAGAAACAAAGTATATAGTGGATCCAAAAGAATATTTGATAGCTATTAGCATGAGGTAGGACGTCGAAACAATGTGCATTTTTCATGAAGGAATGAATGCTATGGTAGGTGTACTGATTTTCACAAGTAACATATATCTAAATCAATAATTATTCATGTTAGTAGAAGCTTACATATCTTCACAAGGTGGTAGGGGTGCTTAATATGACCCCAAGGGAAACAAATATATTTCTCATGTGTGGGGTATTTTGTAATGTACTTAACCAAAACAAATAGTAGATCATGAACAATGTTCAAGGAAATTAAATGCGGGACGAAAATTTAAGATTAAGCCTATATAATATACCTTGCATTAAATATCTCCAATAGAGTGAGCAATATTCACAATCCTCTTTGAGGGGGAAACCTCCTATGAGTAGAGATCCAATTAAAATAACAACATTTCACAAAATATTCGATAACCTTTTAGCTTCTTAATAGCAAAAACCCTAAGTTTTTTTTATCATGTCATTAATATGCACCAATCACAGAGTGGGCCTTATTTAATAAAGAGGACCCTTTTCACATTAAGTACGTACTAACTATCTAATGGTCCTTATTAAAATAATATTCTTTTGTACAATAATTGACTAACCACTTAAGTACACATAATAGGGGGGTTAGTGTAGGACCCTAACATGCCCTCCCCCTTAAAAAAAAGAATTGTCTTCAAAGTTGGAGGTGTGGAAACTACTGTAAAATCATTATTGGTTCCCAAGTGGTACCATCTGGTTCCATATATTTTCATTGGATCAAAACACCTTGAATGGTGTGCTAGTGTAGTCGATGTTATTTGGTAGCCAATATTTCTTCCGATTGGAGCCAAATGGACCCTTCTTCATCTAGTTTTTGGAGGTTAGATTGAACTTGGAAATTTCACACCACTACCTTATTCAAACAAGACATATGAAACCCTTGATGGATCTTGGAGTGGGGTGGAAGATAAAATTTATAGGAACTTGTATAATGCATTGGAAGATATGATAAGGTCCATAGAATTCAGCACAAGATTCTAGTGGAATTTATCTTTTGTAGAGGCTTACTCATAAGGTTGAAGGAAAATAAATACATGATCCCTTACTATGAAAGAACAATCAGAGTGATGTTGGTTAGCTAGTTTCTTCATATGATTTTGAGCAATGGTCAAATTTTCCTTAAGGGTGCACAGAATGACCTCTCTGGTATGAAGCATATAATCGACTACTTGAACTTTGGATGTTCTTGGTAAATATGAAACCATGGAAGGGGGTTTTGGGCCATACATTGCTTCATAAGGTTCCATTTTTGTAGTGCCATGATAAGTAGTATTGTACCACCATTCTACAAGGGGTAGGCACTATGTCCATTAGTATTTCTTGTTTGAAGAAAAGTATCATGAATAGGTTTCCAAGAACTTGTAGACCACTTTTGTTTTTTTTGTTAGTTTGAGGATCATCAACTATGTTCATGTTCAATTGGGTATCATGGAGTTTAAATAGCTCCTTGAAAAAATTAGTTGGTGAATATGGGGTCATGATCTGACACAATGGAAGTGGGAATACCATGTAATAAAAAAAAATGATCCATGAAAAGTAAAGAAACTAAGGAAGGTGAAAATGGGTGTGGTGGGGCACAAAAGTAAGCATAGTTGGAAAGGGGGTCAAATACCACCATGGTTACTGATTTGTTCCTTGAATTTGGAAGGTCCACTATAAAATCCATAGAAATGTCAATCTAGATAGTGGTTGGGACTAGAAGTGGTTGCAATTCCCCATGAGTCTTAATTGTTCCCCCTTTATTTCATTGATAGGTATCACATAGGGCTAGAAAATTATGGATGTATTTTTTCATGCTTTCCCAAAAGAAATATATTTTAACACGTTCATAGGTTTTTTGAAAGTTATAGTGACTTGCGGTAGGGGATGAATACAAGTCCTATAATACCCAAGGTTTGAACTTCAAATTTTGGATCAGAAAAATACACCCTTTATACTTGAAGGCATCTCACTACCAAGTGTATCTATTAGGTGGATTGGGGTCCTCTTGAATTATATGGATGAGTTTAACCATATCCATTGGTCCTCCATTCTTGACAGGCTTCGTTGAGCCAATCAGACACAAGGATAAGAAAAATATAAAACCTTCCTCCTCATATTTCTGAGACAAGGAATCCCCCACCACATGCTCTTTTCCTTTTTTTATAAATGATCCATAATCATAACCAAGCATCATATTGACCCACTTGTGTTTCTCTCGTGATGAAAACCTCTATTCCATAAAACATTTTAAGATACAATGATATATTTTTATCTAGAAATGCATCCTAAAGAGATATGGTCTCCAATTATCAACTGCATGGAGGATGCACATAATCTCTTTCTCATATGTAGAAATACCTATAAAAATTTCACACAACTATTTATTAGTGAAATCTAAGGGGCACCCAACTTGCATTAGAGGCCTTGACCTAAAGCATCACATTTCAAGACAAATAATTTAGTGAAATCGGGTATGACAAGTATAGGGATAGTACACATGGTTTCTTTTAAGGCTAAGATTTTTTTTTATACAACCTCATTCCAAACAAAGCACCCCTTTTAAGTAGGGAAGTTAAGGGTGCAACAATTCACCCATAGTTCTTGGAAAATTTCTTGTAGTGGCATGTAAGTCTTAAGAAACCATGTAATATTTTGAGGGTCTTGGGGAATGACTAATTGTTACGAGGAAAATCTCTCTATGGATAGGGTGAACCACAATAGACGGAAATGACTGCAGAAATCAACTCTATCCCAACAACATGCTATATAAACCAATGTTCAAGCAAGATAAGAAAAAGGCCTACCTCGTCCAGATGTTCGATGATGTCCACTGTTGAGCACTTTGACCCAAAGCTATATACCTGCAACAAGTTCTCAACAAACAAGTGAAAACAAGCATATGGTGGAAATATAAAAGGTTAGCACATTAGATAGCATAATCCATCAATACACATAACAAATATTCCCATGGATAATAATACATATATTTGCAAGATATCAATTGGATGGGAAAGGAGTATTTCTATTAATAAATGATCAACAAAAGTGAAAATATTACAGACTTCCGTGTCGGCATGGTACGGAACCAAGAAGCCGAGTTCCTTCCAACTGGGCCTCCACCGCTTCAATCCTCCACCAAAGGCAAGCATATATAAGGGAGAAAAAGAGGTTCTCCATCAATAAGGGAAGAGCGTGGGGGCTGAACACTGTGTTCAGACTTAAAGTACAAAGAGATGCAGACTCAATATGAAGTAAACAATTTCTCCAGAGTAACTTTGCTCTCAAAGTTGAATTCTCTCCTCTTTTCCATAGCTCGGAATTGGCTTCTTTATAGCCTTCAAAATGCAACTAAAGGGCCGAGTCAAAACGTTTCCAGTGTATGGAAGGCTAAGGATCGTATATATCCTATCGTGACATGGAAACTCGACATTTAATTTTGAATTTTTGGCACAAATCCCGATGTACACAGGCTGTAGTGGAGAAGTTGTCATATATGCTTGTTGTATAAGGTGAAAGATTCGTACAGGTGGAAAACTTTATATTTTTGTCTCTAGATTTTATCATCATGGAAAGTAAGTCTGCATGGGGGAATGGAATAAGGCCCTCTCTGCAAGATTGCATAGGGTGAGGCAAATATTTCTCTAACAGATGCCCCCTAATATGTGAGCTCAGAGGAGTATCTTTGATGGCCGAAATACATTATAAATAACCCAGAAGTGGAGAGGTAGAGAACCAGTTGGACGAACTCAATTGCTCATTACATTATGTATTAAGTTTTCATACATGGCTACCAAAAATACACTACAGATCCAAGTGGGGATATACCAAACAAGTGTATGTGGCCATGACTAGGACAATAAAAATGCAGTTACATGCCAATAGTTGTCATAGTCACGAACAAGGCCCAATAGTACCAGTCTCAAAACCAATATGAAGATGTTTGTATACCATGGAGTACAATCTGATCTCCCATGATCACTGAAGTCATATAGGTACTAGTCCAATGAAAAGGAAGCAACATCTCAAGAAAGTTGTGGCCACATAGTAATGTCTTCAAGTTTTCTACACAATCTGCCAAGGGTGCAAGTATACATCATGTGAATAAAGGAGTTGAGTTTGAACATAATAAGACATCATTTGATTACCGGTCATTGATGTATACCGTTAACAAATGTGAAACAACCTATCGATAATGAAAGTAGGTATCAAGGTAGCAAGTACATTCTTACAAGTGTGAATAGAGAATTCAATGTCGAATACCTGAAGAATCCATCGATCAAGGGACATTGATGTATTCCCAATTGTCGATGGCGAGAGAGCCTGCCACTGATGACTGCAAGCCTCAAGGTAATCATAAAACTCTAGGCCTTGTTTCAAGAATAAATGGGTTGATGTTGATGGAAAGAGACCCGTTGAAAGGAGAGAATTAAGGCATCTCTCATCACTCAGCACGAGGTACAAATCAGAAGCTTCATGATTTGGTGGAAATCGGATGAAGAACAAGTTCATGAACCAATGACCCTGTGCATATTTTGTTGGAAATACTAATACAACTGAGAGGGGGGGGGGNTATTTCTTCATGTGTTATCAAGCAACATACAGCATATGGACAGTAAGAGTAAAAATCATCAGTCACACATAAAATAAACACAGAGAAATATTTTCACGAGGAAACCCATAAAGGGAGAAAACCTCTTCTTCTTCGAAATGATAGGCAGTCTTTTTCAGTTCTGTACATCATCTATAATTGAGCACCAACTCAACGTGAAGTTGCTACCTTTGTTTTACAAGATGCAACTTGTTTGAGAACTCCAACTCTCTGGTTTCTCTAGCACCCACTAGAAGGAAGCACCAACTCCCTGAGTATTCCAGCCCCAACTGGATGGAAGCACCAACTTCCAGTTACACAGGCTACAACCTGCATAACAGAGAACATCTGTTCTCCCTAGCACCACCCTGCCACCCTGGTTTCTCTGGCCACTAC
>JASDQU010105109.1:113942-124889 GCA_032191745.1 Picea mariana
TAGAGTTTTCACCTCACCAAGTTGTAATCAAGGATCTAAAACTTAAGAGCGAAGTGTTTAACAAGTTCTTGGCCTACAAGGCCCTTGTAGAAAAACAATATGGACATCAACTTCAAAGGTTAAAAATAGGTAATGGAGGAGAATATGTGAACACCAATTTTAAAAGTCATTGCACTGCAAAGGGCATCCAAATGAAACACACTACTCCATACACACCACAACAAAATGGTGTTGATGAGAGAAAGAACAACACATTAAAAAAAATGGATAATTGTATGATCCAATATAAGGTATCAAGTCTTAATTATTGGGTTGAATCCATTAAAATTTAAAATTACATAGTAAATCACACTCCCACAAAGGCTCTAAAAAATAAAACACTGGAAAAAGCATGGAATAAAATTAAGCCAAATGTAAGCCACTTTCGTGTTTTTGGCAATGTAGCATGAGCTCACATTCCTGAAAAGAAAAGGAAACTTTTATAGACTAAATGTGCGGAGTGTATTTTTGTTGGATATTCTAATGATGTCAAAGGTTACAAACTTCTTCAGCCTCATTCTAATGAAATTATTATTAGAAGAGATGTTAAATTTGATGAAAATATCTTGGCATGTGAGCCTAATTCAACATTTTTTCCTTTTTCGGCCTATGATCCATCTTCAACGTATGTGCCATATTTTGTTCCTATTTTGGTTTCTTATTCTTCAAATGATGATGAAAGTGAGGATGGAAATCCACCTCCACCTAATCGCCTTCCTCCAGATGAGTCCATTGAACATGAACTTGCACCAACACCACCACTTCCTAGATGGGTATGTTCAACACGAGAAGCAACTAGTGATCTTGCCAGTGATCCTTCAGATTAGTGTCAAACAAATTCACAGTTTTAGTAAGACTCTTGTCTTTTGGATCAAGTTTCAGAGACTCATGATACAAAGACATTTCTAGAAGCTTTAGTTCATCCATATTGGGACACAACAATGAATGAAGAGTATCACTCTTTAATGGTGAATGATACTTGGGATCTTGTACCTCTTCCAAAATGAAGAAAACTTGTAATATGTAAATGGGTATATCGAACTAAGTATGCATCAAATGGAAATTTTGAAAGACACAAGGCTCAATTAGTTTCCAAAGGGTTCTCTCAAGTTGAAGGAATTGACTATAATGAAACATTTTCTCCCATTTCCAAAATGAATTCCATCCACCTTGTTCTTTTCTAGATTTCATTCTTACCCTAATGTCTATACCAAAAAAGTAGGAATCCATCTTATAATACTTTTTATTTATGTTGATGACCTTATCCTCATTGGTAGTGACCCTAAAATTTTAAACCATGTGAAAACTATCCTTAATAAGAAGTTTGAAATGACCAACTTGGGATATCTACACTATTTCCTTGGCCTCCAAGTTTTGCAAACCAAGGAAGGATTTTTTCGTTCTCAGTCTAGATAGGCTTGTGACCTTCTTTATCATTTTCACATGGAAGATTCTAAGCCAATCCCTTCTCCCTTCCAGTCCAGATTCAACCTTGCCACTACATGTACTTCTCTTGAAGTTGATGCTAATTTGTATCATTTGTTAGTTGGTAGCCTCTTATATTTGACTCATACCCATCCTAATATTTCCTTTATTGTTGGTATTATTTCCCAGTATATGAAAACATCCCATGAAAGCCATTGGAAAGTAGCTAAAAGGATACTTCGGTATATCTAGGGTATATTTTAATTCGAGATACATTACAGTTCAAAGGGGGCCTTTTTTCTAGTTGGTTTCATTGATTCAAATTGGGCCGGTGACCCTGATGATCAAAATTCTACTGCAAATTATTTTTTCATTCTTGGTTCCAAACATATCACTTGGGATTGTAAGAAACAACAGGATATGGCTCTTTCTTCAGTAGAAGCAAATTACCAAGCAACGTTTAATGCAAGTCAAGAAGACTTGTGGCTTCGACATATCCTTTTAGAGTTTGTATTCCAACAACAACATCCAACCACTCTCTAGTGAAATAATCAGAGTGTCATTAGGCTCGCCAAATATCTAGTTCAATATCAACTCAAAAAAAACATTGAGATACACATGTACTTCATTCTAAATCTCATAGATGATCAATTTATTGAAGTGCTCTTCTTCCCTACAAAATATCAAGTTGCAGACATTCTCAGTCTCTTATAGAAGTGAAGTTTTCCAAACTTCGATCTATGTTAGGATTTCATGAAGTTGTCATTAAGGGGGGATAGGCTCTAATGTTTCTTTCATTCTCCTATTGTATCTCCTTTATAAATACTTCAATCCTATCCCAAGTTGTTCTTAAGGAGGGATGCTAGGATATTTAGACACTTAGAAGTTAGTTAAGATAAAATTGGTCTAATGTGTCATTAGTTAAAAGTGTGTTTCTTTAGTATGAATTATTATGCATTTGTAGTTAGGTAATACAATTATCACAATATGTTCCCAACATAGAGAGATATATTGGCTCATATTATCCTCGATCTTAATGAATACATTGATCCATGGCTTAACACCCCATTAGAACTATGTAAATTGCGTGGTTGAGGAGACAATTCACAAAGGTAATGACAAAACCACTTTGGAACTAAAAAATAGCCTTTTCAGTTCAGAGAGGGATCTCTCTTGTCACTTGGTCTTTAAAAGATGGATTTTCTTTGAGGATCAGTGGCTATATTTTTTAATAGGTGAATATATTTTAATAAGGTTTGCTATCAAGAAGGAAAGGAATCTGTTGTGCAATGGAGTCAACTCTGAAAGAAAATGAAAATAGTGTCTGGTAGGTAGAATTCTCAAGGAAGAAAAGGCTAGGTAGGTGATGATATTTCAGTTTTTGAATTTGTTGTTATAGAATGGAAGAAGGAGAGAAACACATAACAACATTCATAGCACCATAAAATAGAATTCCAATGATTTAAGAAGGAAATGGTGGTGTTCAAATTGCTCGAATATAAAGCATCATTTTCAGATGAATTTCAGAGCATTTGATATCCAATTTAAGCATATAAGTATCTGTATATAAAAGATAAATAAAAAAAGAAGTACATACATGAAGGGAACATAGAATTTAGGTCACCGCCACTAGAATATGTGGTATGAAAAAGATCTGGAATTTTTCACTAGTTTTTCATTAAAATTCAGAAAATATGTACAATGTTCAAGAAAAAATGTCCTTTGTGATTTTTCCAACCCTTTGTACATTCAAAAGTCTCAAATATATAGGAAACCTACCTTCCTAAGCTACAGAATTCGAACTTAACTACTATCCTATGATTCTAGATATGATTACATCAAAGAAAGAACAATTTCTACACTACCTGCTAAAAATAGCAAATTCGCCTTGACTATATTTAATCCATAACCATACTCTTGAAAAATGATATCTCCAACATATTTTCGAATTGACACTGATGTGAGTCATATCAAGACATTTTTAGGTGAATCTTGAACCAATATGAGTGCTGACAAGGCTCCCTGTCACCTTTGCGTAGCGAGCTGCTGCGACACATTGTGTAACTGCAACCTACAACATGTGTGTAGCGATATTTACAAATCCTCATGTATTTCTTCACTAAAATTCATTTAGTAGTTGGTTGCAACACTGATGGAGGCTGAATATCACCTCTAGATCATCCACCAATCATTTCCCAATCTCCATTAACCTTCTATGTGATTACAACACTTGCATAGCGTGAGATTGCTACACAAGTTCTGTACAATGCATGTTTCCATCAAAAACTCAAAACTGATTAGTGGTTCATCAAAAAGAAAAATTATGAGAATATGAAACCTATATCTCAGCCACCTCTGCAAGTAGGTTCAATTTCCCCCTAGCTTCATCATCCACCTTCATCCTTTTCTTGAGAGACCTATTTTATTTTCTCGATGACAAATTTTGTCTTTTCAAGTTTTCCACTTGCCTGAACAGTAGTGCATTTCTTCTCATCTTTGACTCGACATTTGTGAGGGATGCACAAACATATTTGATGGTTGGTCCACATTCCTTAAAGTGTCTCTCAAACTTTAGTTCTGATACTCTTTTATCTTCCTTGAGCCTCCCTTAGTTTCTTATTTAGCCACTTAATAGTTTCCTCACCTTCTCTAGGTGAAGTGTGAATCTTCTCAACTAATACAGGTTGTCCCTATGCTTTTGTTTCCTCTGCAAACTTGCATTCCTCTTAGCCAATTTCCTCTTCATCTCCTTATTATCACGAAAAGAATGAGCAATGACATGATGATCTTCCTTAAGTTGATATTGTATCTCTTTGATTACTTGGTCTTTCTCTTCTGACTGCACCTGATCTTCATCCATTTCTTGAGCTAAGTGTTCAACATATTGTTAATGAAGGGAAGGTCCATGTATTCTTTTGGTAGCTGACCTTTTGATTGGGATACGCACTCTGGGTGTTTCCTCCATCTCATTAGAAAAATGTAGCCTTCTACCCTTCTTCTTAGCTGGTTGGCTTGGTGAAGAATCCTTAATTTCCTTTCCTTTCCCTCTGCCCTGTTCTACAGACCCTTTCTCTTTTCCACTTGAATCTTTAGAAACCATTCTATCTACATATGAAGGGGTGTCTCCTTTGGGTTCTAAAGGGATGTTTGTTGAGGCCAAGAAAGAGTCCTCTTCTCTTCTTGATTTCTTGAGTTCTTCCACCACTAGAAACTTAACCAAGGAGAAATGAAACAAACTGGACTTAAGCTGATCAGCACTAGCTTGTACCTTGTCTTCTATTTTACCTAGGATTTTGTATAGGTAAAAAGGTAAATTTAAAATATTCTTGCCTGTGAAATGCATCAGAAGCCTTATGTGATACTGGTATACTCTGTCAAATCTTCCCTCACAGGTGAAATACTGTTGAACCAATCTTAACATCTTTTCATACTTCTCCAGTATGCATTCTCTTGGAATAGTGGCACCAAATGTTTTCTTCTTGTACTTGGGTTTAAGTAAATCAGTGTAGAAGACTGGATCAAGAGGCATACCTTTAAACCACTTCTTCCCCTGGACTGGAATCTTAGTTGCAACAACCATTGTTTCCTTTGATACCTAGAAGGTGAAGTCAACAATCCTCGTTTGGACACCATTGAAATTGAGGGTGACATCCTTTGTTACTTGCGCATTATATCCTTGGATATTCTTGCAAAACATCATGCAACCATGTTGCTCAAATGAAACCCTAAATGCAGGATCAAAATTCACCAAATCCAAACTCTATGGATCACACCTCAACACACTGTCTCCTTTGTTATATTTCTTTTTCTCTTGAGTGGCCATGATATTGATGTAAGATGAAGACTGAGACTAATAAGAGTAGGGGGGTTCAAAGAATATAAACTATGATAAGGAACTTTACACAGTGGACAAAAGGGTTAGGGTTTGTTGAATTGTGTCAATGGACTCGATCAATATGGTAAACAAGATTTATATCTTAGGTTTATGGCACATGACACTTTATAGACACAAAATGGAACCTTTCAGGTCTTTGTGCAGCGAAGAACCGAGGATGTGTAGCGCGCAGAGAGGGATTTGCATAGAAGGCAGATAGGGGTTTGCATAGTGAGTTGGGAAGGTGGAATATGTTGGATTTTCTTGAAGGAAAAGGTCAGATCGATAGCAGAAGTTTTTTATGAATGAAAATGGGTGGGGAAAATACATACAAATACCAATCAAATTCGGTTTTGAAAGGTCATTGGACTATTTTGGAGTGATATGACAGTGTGTGTAGCGCTAAGGAGTTTGCGCAACGTGTGTACTTTTTCTGGATAACAAGTAAAAAACCACTTTGAAAGATAAAACAATGACATAATGACCTTTGATGACTCTCTATCCTTCATAATATTTCATTATTCTCCATGAAACCCCTAAAAACGCATTCCACCTAGAATTATGACTTGACTCTTTTCGACATTCCATTTAGATTTTATTTGAACAATGACCCAAAGACCTTAAAAACTCTAATGAGACAAACTCTTTGAAAACACACACACACACACACACACACACACACTCACACTCAATGACTCAATTAGGAATGCATTGTTCTTCCCAAGACCAAGGCATGCCTTAGAAAAATCTTGACAAATCTCTAACTCTACCTTGAAAACAATGATACTAACATTTGGCTCCAATGGGAATGTTGTCCTCTCTGTGAGGCAACAAAGAAAAATAGACTAGGTGCCTTATCCATTGGGTTTTATTTTGACTCAAAAAGACTTTAAAAATGAATAAGTGAACTGACAAAACTTTTTTCAAACTTGAAACACACTAGCTAAACTCAACATAACCTTAGGGCCTTCACTTCAAGCTTTAATTTCTGTTGAATGATAACTTCAACTGCTCTATATGAAAAATAAAAATGGTTATTTACAATGATATGCAAAGATCAAAACTCTTTAAGTAAAGTAGTGTTTGAGAAGCCTGCCATTCACAGGTCCTTCACCAATGAGATCTCCATTGAGCTCCTGCAACAGATAAACATTGCTTCCATGATAAGAAACAATTTTGAATCGTCCCAACCGAAGGTAATCAAACTTTCCATGCTTCCCTTTATCTTCATTCCTTGCATCCCATTTCAGCACCAGATCATCAACCTTTGTATGTTTATCAAACACCATTTTCATTTTATCCTGATGCAATTGTGTGTTGTTGTATACTTATTCTCTCACTTCTTGTACATGAATCAATTGATCAATCCTTATTTGAGCATCATTTGGTTCAAATTCATATTCTTGCAACAATTTCATAACTGGAAACCCTAATGAGGTAGGGAAAACTGCATCTATGCCATAGCCAATCTATAAAGGTGATGTAGCAATAGATCTCTTGGTAGTGATCCTATCATCCCATAGTGCACATATAATTTTCTTGTGCCAAGCCATTTTTTTCCCTGTAGCATTTTTTTGATAATTCTTGTCACGCTCTTGTTGGATGACTCGGCTAATCCATTACCCTGTGGTGGGTAATATTCTATGTTATGACCAAGGGTTATGTTGTAATCAATGCAAAACTTTTCCATTCTCTTAGAATTGAATTCTACTGCATTATCAATTATTATTTTCATTGGGAAACCAAACCTAGACAGAATGTTTCTTTTCAGAAATTAGATAATGACAGCATCAATAGCTTGCCTTGTTGAGACTGCTTCAATCCATTTGGTGAAATAGTCTGTAGTTGTCAATATCCATCTATGTTGATATGAATATGGTGGATGAATCTCTCCTATAAAATCAAGGCCCCATTTTCTAAATGGTGCTTCAATAGAAATTGGTTTTAAAGGAAAGGGTAGCAATTTCCCTTTTCCATCAAAAATATAACATTCATGACAGCTTGACACCTCCTTGTATACATCAGAAAAAATGTTGGGCCAATAAAACCACACTCTTAGTATCTCGTGCATTGTGGCTTTCCAATAATGGTGCCCTCCATAGTCACCCTTATGGAATTCTTTAATATTATGTTTTACCTCATCTTCCAATAAGCAACATAAAAAAATCCCCCCTGGATCCTTCCAATACAAAGAACCATCAAGAATAGAAAACTTGGCTGATTTTAATTTCAGAAACCTAGCTTTTGTTTTTCTTAGTTTAGGATGAGCTTGTAAATTTCTCAACACATAGATAATGTCAACATACCATGGAGATTTAAGAAACTTATAGGATACTTGTGGCACTGTTTCTTCTCTTGAATTTTCTAAAAGATCTACAATAAAATGTATCCCCAAGACATCATAATTTGACTATGTCATCAGTTTGGCAATCCCCTGACCTTTGATCATCTTTGTAGGTTTTATCCCCAGATCATACTCTAACAAAAATTCTATCCATTTTCCTCTTCTTCCTTCTGGATCATACTGAGTTAGTATATCTTTCACAACATTACTGGGCACATAAGAAACAACATGGGAATGAAAAATGTAAATTCTAAATTCTTTAAGGGATTTTACCAGTACATATGATTTCTTCTCCATGATGTCATACTTCAATGGGGAATCTCTTAAAGATATGTTGTAATAGGCTATAGGCCTTTCAACATTATGTTCATCTTTCTACAACAAAACCCCAACAATAATGTTCTGATGCAAAAGAGATTAAGATGAAATCCTTTGCATAGTCTGGACTTGCTAGTATCAGTGCTTTGGTCAATACTACATTTATATCCTCAAAATATTTTCTGGCTTTTGGAGTCCACTTTATCTCACTACCTGACTTGAGCATGCTGGTAATGAACTTTATGATTTCTTCTAGATTATGGATAAACCTCCTCAAAAAGTTTACCCTTCCAACAAAGGACTGTACCTCTATTTTGCTCCTAGGAGTGTCAGTTTTCAGAATGGAAGAAACCATGTTGGGATCTATCTTTATTCCTTCTTTTGAGATAATATGACCAATTAGTTTACCCTCTTTCATTCCAAAGTTGGATTTCTTGGGATTTAATGAAATTCAAAATCTCCTACATTTCTGAAAGACCCTTTTCAAATGTTTTATATGCTCATCATCAGAATATGAAAAAGCAGTAATATCATCTAAATAAATGACAATGAACTTATATTTTTCATCAGCAAAATCTATATCCATATATCTTTGGAATGTTTCCCCTTCATTCATAAGCCCAAAAGGAATTTTTGCATACATGAATGTACCCCAGGGTGTTGTGAAGGTTATGTTCTCTTGATCATCAGGATGCACCATGATTTCGTTGTATCCAGAAAATCCTACAAGCATTGGCATTTTATGTGATCCAACTACTTTCTGTAGAATATACTCCATCTTGGGAAGATTATAGTTGTCTTTGAAGGAAACCCTATTCATATTTTGAAAGTCTACACACAACCTTATTTCACCACTTTTCTTTTTGACAGAAACCAAGTTAGCCAAAAATTTAGAGAATCTCAAAGATACTATAATCTTAGCATCAAACAATTTTCTTACCTCTTTCTCAATTAATGGCAGCATTAAGGTATTGATCCTTCTCAATTTTTGTTTAAATGATTTTTGATCATCTCTTATTGGAATGACATGGTGTATAACCTTTGTGTCATAAACCTTCAAATCCTCATATATCTAAGAAAAAACATCTAGAAAATCCTTCATTAAGTTGATATATCTTTCCTTGATTTCAGGACTGAGTGTCTTGGACAGTTTGATAATTTTAGGACTTTCTTGAGTCCCAATGTTACAATCCTCTATTTCCTCATCATTTGAAGTGACTTTGGGGTTCCTTTCCACATCATTATTGTCAAAAATATTTTGCAATGGAACCAAGCCCTTCAGGATGATATTATTTTTGATCTGAACAATATCTCTGCCAACAATCTAATTTTGGAAACATACATCATTTGAAAACATGCCTGCATCTTCTTCCCTATCACAACAATTTTCATCATCAATGTTTATGTTGGAAAAGTCATCAGTAATTTAGACAAATCTTACCACATGTTTGTCATCCTAAAAAATATACCAATACTTGATATTGTTAGGTACTTCTGGTCTATACTTGACTTCAATCTCATACTTTCTATTAGGAAATATTGGAATCTTGAAAACAAAAGTTGAAGTGGCTACTGCATCAACAACCAAATTTTGTCCTCTTGGAATCACTGAGAGGTTATATTCTGTGAAAAATTCAAGTATATCAAGAACTATATTTTTGTATTCCCTCATCCTAGGGTGCTTTCATTGATATATTCCCTTAACCCGATTGATCACAAGCTTAGAATCTCCATGTACAACTATTCTTTTTTCTCCCAATTCTTTCAATGTGTTCAAATGAAAAATCAATGCCTCATACTCAACCATATTATTTGTACAGTCAAAGGTAAATTTGTAAGAGAAAATCTTTGAAACAGTTTTAGGAGGAATTATCCAAACACCTACTCCAACTCCCTCCTTACTAGCAGCTCCATCAAAACTCATATTCCACATTTCTTCATCCTCGTTGCTTTGATGATCTTAAATTTTCCCTACTTGATGATCTACCTCATATTTCACAGAGATTTCAATAGTATTTGGATCTTCTTCTTCAAATCACAGGTCATTATAAAAAAATGAAGAACCAACCTCAGTGTCAACAGAATAAATAGGATGATTATTTGGTTTTCTCTTGCTACTCACCATGTACTTCAACAATACTTCCCTGTATAGTMTTCTTTCTTGACCAAAAAYTGGTATAGTTGCRTAGGACATATCCATATGTAGAGTACCCTTAAACTTTGAAGCCCATGATATTGAGAACAACATGCCAAAATTTAGAGGGATGTCAGTAACAACTACATCCATGAAAAGATTCTTTGATGGGATTTGAGATAGAGACACAACTAGGTCTTTGATTAAGCCCAAACACTTTACCTTCCTTGATAAAAAAGAGAACAAATCTTTGTAATGTCTAGTGATGTCCAAACCTAGTTCATCCATGATTACCTTTGGCATCATATTATGAGATGATCCCGAATCTAGCATTGCATTGTGTAAGGTCATATCATGAACTTTAAGGCTAACATAGAATGGAGGCACATTACCATCATCACCAATTTCTTCCACCCAAGGACCAAATAAGATTGCAGGGTGGTCATCTTGCACATTCAGAGTATCATATGCTTCTTCCATTTTCAACATTTTTATGATCTAGCTTCTATATTCAACATTCCTTATCAACTCATTGAAAGGAAAATAAATTTTGATTTTTTCCATCTCACTTTCAAAACTAAAAGGAGATTGAATTTTCTCTACCTCTTTGATGACTGCATCCCTTTTTGTCTCTTGGACCTTCTTTGGGGGCTCCTCTTTATGTTTTCCTTTCTCCAGTGCATCCCTTGCAAAACTGTCTTTCTTAGGATGACTTGAAGAAGGTGAATTGGCTTGAGGCTCTCTTGTAGGATTTCGTTTCTGAGGGTTTGCAAGCACCTTTTTATTTATAAGATTATACTGCTTCTGAAACTG